>APFE030043067.1:133648-159530 GCA_000404065.3 Pinus taeda | reverse complement strand
CATGCAGGCTCCAAGGCACCTGAAGGGAGTCTCTAAGTCAACTTCCTGGATAATGCGCTGAAGTCGACAGGAAGTGACCTTGATCGAAGGTGGGCCATAATGTTTCCCACATCATCGACATGAGACAGAGAAGGATAAGATGTTTTGTGGGAGGTATCAGAGGGAGGTTGAGTATTCTGCAGAGGTCAACTTCTCTTGGACATATTGGCGGCACGACAGTGGACTTGGCAGTATTTGACATCAAATGATCAGGGGTCATGGTGACAAAGAAATGAGCAGATGAGGGGTCAAACAAGATACCCAAACCCACGGAGGCAAGTGTAAAAACAAGATGAGATGTCCCCACCCAGACACAAATGCAAACAAGTGCCATGTTCAAGAGCGACATACTGCCGACACGACGATAATTGTGGTTCCTTTTTTCCCCACCATTTTTGGCGAGTACCTCGGTTATTTTTGGATGACAAGCTTGACGGGGATAGCATATGCTTGGGAGGCATCATTTCGACGGAATCCGATGTCATTAAGTTTTAACGATTCTGACAAAGGAAGAACTCAGCGTCTTTTCACATTTAGAGAGTTTGAAAAGACAGTGGAAAAGTAAACTCCAGGGGTGTCCTTTTTCATAAATTTGTGTCTCTCGAGCCCGAAAAAGTATAAAACAATGCTCGAAAGAACTGCCCGATCATTACGACTGAGGAGTACTTTTCATAAGTAGTGATCCTGATCTGAAAAAGTAAAAAAGCGATCGAAACCACGTCGCTTCGTGACCGTTAACGAACCTGAAATGACAAGGGTCTGAAAATATTTTCGTTTTTTACACGGTCGGAAAAGGGTTTAAAGATGACCGCATCTCATTTCCATTTAACGAGTCGAGAGGACCAACTCGACATTCTTTTCACGTTTAGAGAGTCAAAAAAGAGTAAAAAGGTGACTCCAAAGTGACTTTTTCGTGTATTTACCGAGTCCGAAAAAGTATAAAATACAACTCGTTTCGCCGCCTAAGCTGCACAAACACCTGTCGCTGCACAAGAATCCGACGTAAAATCCATTTTCGACACAAATATACATTAAAATATCCATAAAATGACTTTTAAAACCTATTTGAGGGTCAAAAAGTTATAAAATGGGTGAAAATGGTAAAACAAGAAATTACTTTTCACTTTTTACCTTCGGAGAGCGACATTAGGGCTTTGGTGTGCGATCTTCAATCGGCGATTGCGACAAATCCAGTTGGCCATTCGGAGCGCCGTCAGTGTCAGGTAAGAGGTCTCTACCTTTACTCCATTTCTATCCGTTTGAAATTTGTTTGAAATTGTTTTTTCATCCCCTATAGGGAGGATTTTAAAATTAAGGGTTGTGCCCATTGGCGTGGGTTTCGGGCACGAACCCGCGCCAATGGGGCAACTTTCCCAAAGGGCACGCGCCCATGGGCGCGACTGTTTTAGAAACAGTCGCGCCAACGGCCACGCGGGTTTTTTGGCCAATTTTAACAAATTTAAACCATATTTCTCTGCATTTTTAAGTTATACAAGGATCTAACTTGATGTTTTGGACTTGTGTTTGCAGGGAAATACGCGAAAATGGTGATCGTGTGGAAAGAACGGGAACATGACCAAGTGGACACATTGGCCTTAGCAGATGAGGACTGCATGGAGGCTCTCAGAGCATGTGGGCTCAAGAAATATTTCCTGTTGTCATATTTACAAGCTCAGCCAGAGCTCTTACAGTATTTGTTCAACTTGTGGGACGTATGGGAACAGGTGTTCCGAATACGGGACCAAGTATTGGAGTTGGACGTATCTAATGTCTACTTCCTTATTGGATTGTTGCGATGGGGGCCGGTGCCTCGACTGACCGGTAGCACGCCATTTGGAGAAAAGATGGATGAGGTGAAGGCCCGAGTTTGCCCAGATGCAAGATACGGGTCGGGTAGCTTGAAGGTGGATATCCCCACTGTCCCGGACCTGACACTCAAAGCATCGTTGTTCACCATCATACGAGCTGCGGGGGCACAGGCGCCCCACAAAGCTACGAAGAACCATCTGATCCTGGCGACAAAGTGCCTTAGCCCGCCAGTCTTCAATTGGGCATCAGCAGTGACGACCAATATGAAGAGGTAGCTGACCAAGGCCAAGCAGGGCAAGCTGCAATAGTTCGGATATGGCTCCATCTTGGTGACGTTCTTCCTGGAACGTGTGCCAAGCTTCCAGGGCCAAGGGGCCTTTGTTCCTGACCCGACACCTCGAGAGCCGAGAATGGCTCGATGGGCGGCACTGATGCCGAGGGGTGGTGGAGGTCAGCAAATGTCTTTCAGACCTGAGTTTTTCGGGTGGCTACGCCACCAACTGATTGTGGTGGAGGACAAGCCGTATGCGGGGACAGACTTCACCGGAGACCCTGACCTCCCTCTGCCAGAGGGAGAGGACTGGGACGAGGAGATCGGTATGATCTCGTTTTTTGATTTTGTGTTTTTATGATTTTTTTGGTTAGTACATGCTTGTCCTAATGATTTTTATATGCATATGCAGATGTCGGCCCGGAGCGTCCAGCTGGCATGTCTCCTATTGCGAGGAGACACCCAGCAGCAGCAGCAGCAGCGGATCCTCAGGAGGAGGGTGGTGACAGAGGAGAGCTCATTCAGAACCTCGAGGCTATCACTCGAGGGATTCCAGATTACGCCCGGCTAGCGGATGTCCCGCTAACGTACCAGAGGCACACGATGGGGGTGCCAACTCGCATCCACCAACTCTTGAGACGTTTAGTGTGAGTGGTGACGTGCTACCATGAGCACCACCGAGACTAGATATCTAGGCTTTTTTTTCTATGCATATTTTTTGAGAGACATGTTGTCTCCGGGTGTATTCAGACAAACATGTATTATTTTTTGATGATGCACGTAGTGCAAAAATTTTGGACACACACACACATATATATATATATACATATGTTTTATGGTTTATTGTACTTTATGCTTCTTATGTTATGCTGAATTACATGTTATGCAAATGTCTGTCCAACACATAATTAGCTAATGCATCGGTTAACGTATTAAGTCGTCTTGGAATATGTTGATAAGTAATGAAATCAAAATCTCTTTCTAACAACTTAACACGTAAATACAACCTTAAGATCCGATGGTCTCTGACAGAATAACGCCCGTTGAGCTGGTGGACGACGAGCTGAGAGTCCAAGTTCACAACCAATGTTCGAATGCCGAGGTTAATCGCCTCAACTAATAATTTAATCACAGCACTATATTCAGTGACATTGTTCATTGTACAACCTAGACAAACCCCTTGAATGTCTACTAACTCACCATGAGGGTCGTAGATCACCCATGCCGCAGATGACAAGTTGTGTGTACTGCGGGAGGCACCATCAGCGAAACCAACGTAAGGCGATCCAGACATCTGTCCAAGAAGCAAAAAGACACAATAAGCGGAAATCACGCCGACACACCAAGACAAAAACAGGAAAACATTCACACACAACACACTTGATGAAAGCACACGTATATACAAAAAAGAGAGTGCCTGGACGCATGATACTTGTTCAAGTCAAGCCCATTTCGGGACTTACCCTATTGCACTGCTGTATCACCGGCCTAGATAGTGTAGGCATCTTCTCGGCCTGTTTTGTAACATGATCAACGACGCCGATGATCTGCCATGCCCCCCGGCCGAGCGAGGGTTACAGGCTAGAGGATCGATGCCCCCTTGTACAGAGGGGCCGAGGGTAGCAACAGAGTGCAATGGGGGATCAGAATGAGTAGAAACCAAACCAAGTGAAGAAAGGTTCGAAGGTGGGAGTGAAAAGACACCCATGAGGGTAGGGTCTTTGAAGAGCCCAGCTCCCACACTCTCGTAGGGGATAGAGGTATGCTCCACGAAAGGCACATTGCCTTCGGAAGAAGAAGCGAAGAAGGAGAGCTGGTCTACCATGACAATTTTCCCTTGGTGAGGGAAACGAATGACACGAAAGAGGGACGAAGCCATGGCACACATGGCATATGTCCAGCTCTGGCCCAAAAGGAGGTTGTAAGTAAGATTTGCATCAATGACCTCAACTTCCACTTCAACGGTCTTCCCTTCCAAAGTAATCTGCAATTGTTGAAGGATACCATAGGGGCGAGATTCTCTCCCATCAAAGGCTTCCAGCGTCGTGGGAGATTGGCTTAAAGTCGGAGACCCGATCGCTTTCCAACAAGCAACAAACATGATGCAATTTGACGCGCCTTCATCAATAACCGTACGATGAATCGTTTTCGAATTGATGATGACTTGAATGAGGAAGGTGATCTGATGAGGCAGTCTTGGGACATGGCTCTCGAGATCAAAGGTGATAAAATCCGAATCGGCCGGGTCGATGCCACTGATGGCCGATAGCAGGGACTTCCTCTGAGGGGGGCAGCTCTGGAGGACTTCTAAAGCGGACATAGCCGACGGAGCCTGAGCTAAGTCCTCAACTATGCTATAGTGCTAGGCAGCACGAGCATGTGGGTTGTAAGATGATCTTCGGAGTACTCCTTTGGGAGGGGGTCGGATGGGCGTCTCAGTGCTAGGTCTCTCGATCTGGAGCGGACTAGAACTGGACGGAGGAGCATTTGAGGGGACCTCAGGCTCCTTCCTGGCGGATGACAGATATTCCTTTGTTCGAGTCGTTACATGAATGGGAATGGTTCCAGCCATGAACACTTGGGAACCAAAGGGAGAAGAAGATGAGGATGGATCGGCCACCATTTGAGTTTGCTGTGAGGGGAAAGGTTCTTTCAGAACCGCAGGAATCCCAGGAGCACCTTTCAATAAACGAGTAGCTTCGGACCGCCTTGGGCAGTCTTTGGTATAGTGATCCTCGTCACGGATAAGACAAGGATACTTCGGTTTACGTTTGCCTCCTTCCTCGAGTGGAGGTTTGGAGGAGTCCTATTTAGGTTGCTCAGATTTATTCTTCGCTTTCCCCTTTTTCTTTCCTTTCGAGGCCTCGTCCGCCATGGTGGACTGGACGACGTTGACCTCGGAAGTACTTCCAGAATTATATCCACCCTGAGAAGTGTTTTCATTTGAAGCATTCAATTTTTGCTTCCCAGGGTTCGAAGATGATTTCTTCGACGACAGATTTACAGAGCCAATAACACCGTCAATAGATGGCTTTGGTGGAGCTTTGGATGTACCGTGTCTCAGGACATCAGGCAAATACTCATATAAAGTACCTGACTGAGAATAAACTAAGTCGAGGTACTGAACACGCGCGATAGCCTACTCTTCAGTCACGCAAGCTCCCATAGCAATGTCCCGTGCGATCTTAGGGACAAAGGAGGTCATGAACCAATCGCTTAGGAGTTGATCAGGAATCCAGAACTTGATCAACTGACGACGCCGTCTCCATTCATGTATATGATCAGAGATGTGCGTGGTCGTGTCCTGTTTGAGAGATGTAAGGAGATGCATTCCCGTCTCATACCGAATGGGTAACTGAAAATGAGTTAGGAATGCCATTGCCAATGAATTGAAATCTTGAAAAGACGCACGGGTCAACTCAATGTACCATTTAGCAGCCGAGCCGGTGAGAGTCCTTTGGAACAGGCAGAGCCGGATTGAATCATCAAGCCATGAATTTGACGAACACCAAAGGTGGTAATTCATAACATGGGCTTGAGGATCCTCTCCAGCTTTGCCATCAAATTTGGGACAATCATCGGGTATCTTGGTTGGAACCGGTGGCCAGTATGGATTATGCAAAATAGGATCATTAGTTAATTTGGATACATCTGGCAGTTCCAACGTTGCTAAGAATGGTAGCTGAGGATTGAAGGACATCTGCGGTTGTGGATACGAGGTAGGGCCAGAGTTCCAACTAGTTGCGGGTTGCCCCCACTGACTTTGTCCGGACGGACCAGGCCCAAAAGGACCCTGTACGTAGGGACTCTGTCCATAGGGGTTATATCCATAACCGGACAGTTGACTCTAGATCTTCCCCCCAGCGCCCCATTGGTTACCAAACTGACATGTAGGGGCAACATACTATTGCTGGTAATTTTGATAAGGAGCGACCTGCATCTGTTGATAATTTTGATACGGGGCAAATTGAGCTTGCCCCTGGGGTTGCTGGTATCCATACGGTTGCTGGGCTCCATACTGAGCCTGGGGACCAGGCTATGCTTGGTAAGAAGGTTGGGATTGAAACCCACCTTGCATCTGGAGACCAGTTTGAGTCTGGGGCTGAAAACCGGGTTGAGCTTGGGAAGCAACGACCATCTGCATGCCCGGTTGAGCAGGCCCAGAAAGATGTCTTTGAGAAGATTGAGGTTGGGCCACCTGGCCGGAAGGTTGCCCTAGTTGATTTTGGGATGGACCTACTTGCCCAGAAGGTTGAGCTTGCTGGGTGTTAGGTTGTCCTTGTACAACCGAGGGTTGTCCTTGTGGACCAGATCGCTGAGAAGACTGAACGGTTGGTTGACCTTGGGGTTGACCAACCTGTCCAGATGGCTGACTCGGCTGAGCAGTGGGCTGGCCTTGCTGCATGTAAGGCTGACCACCCTACCCAGAAGGGTACCCTTGCTGGATTCCAGGTTGTCCTTGTTGCGCATAAGGTTGTCTTGGATTCCCGTAGGGTTGACCGGAAGGGTATCCCTGCTGGACTCCAGGTTGTCCTTGTTGAGCATAAGGTTGTCCCTGGTTTCCAGAGGGTTGCCCAAGATAAGTGAAAGACAGACCACCATAGGCCGAAGGTTGTCCTCGGGAGGGTTGTCCTTGTGGGCCTCCAGGTTGCCCTGGATAGGTTTGGCCATAATACTGCTGCCCATAATTAGGTTGCGTGTAGGATGGCTGACCTTGATATGATGGTCCTTGGTACAGCTGTCCTTGATCTGGACGGACCTGGGCACCACCATAACCAGTGGTACTCCAAGCGACATTCAACGGGACTGAAACCTCAACGGCAGGCTCAACTGGCAAGGAGGTATACAAATAATGACCTATAGGGTCATAGTAAGGGCCTTGCGCGCTTGGATTCTGGACAACATGCAAATATTGAGAATATGCCTCCCTTGCTGGAATAGCACTAGAAGAAGGTGGGGCACTAACTGCAGGATGAACAACTCTGGGTATATGTGCCGATTGGCCACTATGTACTGGACCGCGGGACGGACCAGCAACAGTAGTTACGATCGAAGACGCCGTAATGGCACTAGCAACTGGAGTTGAAGATGCGACACAAACGGTTAGATTGGTCGGAACTGACGTGACAACGGTATTGTGAACTTGTGAAACAAAAGATCCCGTAGTGGGAATGATGTTATGATCCCACATGGTACCTGAAGAAGAGCTCCTAGAGCCCATGTCATCCCTCAAAGCCCTATAGCGTAAGGGCACTGTAACACCTAGAGGAAGCCATCGGGACTGAAACACCAGTAGGAGTAGAGGGAAAATCCTCTTCGTAAGGTTCCCAAACAGGGTTCCAAAATAGATCGTGAAGATCGTCTTCTGGAGCGCGAGAGTTCAACGGTTGGACACTTGGAATAACAGGAAAAGTGTCACCACAAACCGGTGTCTCAGGAGCAGCAGAAGAAGGAGACCCTTGGTCACTAGGGATGGGAGATGGGATCGATGGATCCGCCAGGATGATCGAATTCAAAAAATCCTAGACAAGCTAATGAGGAAAGACCCTACTCAAAACTAATGCAAACAAGATCTAACAAGGTAAGTGTGATCGTGGCCGAATAAATTTTAAGACATCAGGACACAACTTGACCTTTTCATTTTTAAAGAGTCGAGAAAAGGACAAAAAGATGACTCTAGTCGCCTTCGAATGTTTAGTGAGCCCGAAGTGACAAATGCTCAAGTGAACCTTTTCTTTTAGGGAGTCCGAAAAGGATCAAAAAGTGACTACTTTGGAGAACTAGGCAAGGGGTTTACCAGACAATCCGTAAAACTGCATATACACCTTAGCAATCATATGAAAACCAAAGACTTTCCGTACGACAGTCAATCTTCCCGAATGCTGTGTTCGGTGCGTTACTAGCTGTAAGGTGGCAGACACGGCTTGCTGTGGATCAAGGATGATAACCTAGCGGAGTCTCCCCATATACTCGATGGTACGTGGGAGCACAAGTCCGTACTAGACCACAGTTGATTCACAAAAGGAGGAATCACCCAACCTTGAGTGGAAACAAAAGTGACTAGGTTTAATGACACTGAAGCACGTCTCTAGCCTAGACCTCTAGAATGTGAGCGTTATGTTCCAATGCGTTTTTAGATTCATTCGATTTATTTTAAAGTTGATCTTGTGTTAGGTTTCAGTTTTCAGGTCCTACCGTATGTAATATCTCAAAATTCCCTAAATGCAATCTATATGCCAAAGCATGTCATTTCATTCGATGAATGCTAGTTACGAGAGAGTTGAAGAGCTTTCATGCAAACGAAACGATCACAAAACAAAAAAAAGCTTCCCTAATGCAGCTAATGCAAATTAACAAGTTTTTTTTTAAGATTACTAAATCACTAATCAAAATGAAAAGTTCTAATTTTCATTAACTAATTCAAAGCAAAAGAGATTTTTTCTTTTTGATGATGGCAAAATGCACTAAACAACTTTGAGAAATAACACAAACAAATTCTATTCAATACAAGCACATTCAGTTCCTCAAATCACAAATCAAACATCCAAAGAACAAGAAAGATCCCAAAGACAACAATGAGCCATGTGATCTAGGCTCAAAGTGAGACGAAGCAGAATTCAAGTGAAGACAAAGCAAGTCACCCAAATAATGCAACAAAATGATTCACAACTACCAAACAAGTGCAAGGGAGCAAATAAAGAGTCGACTGGACCACAAAAAGATCAAAACACCTGAGGAAGGCTCGATACACAAAGCCACTAGATGTCATAGGGCTAGAAATGTGAAATCGATAGAAAAAAGCAAACACCCAAAGGGTAACGATCAAAGCCAGTCAAATCACACTCCAACACACTCAAGTAGTCTGAAAAAGGTACCTAGGACAAAACCCAAGCTCAAAAATTTCACAGCCAAGCAAACTTCAAAAGTTTCCAGGCCTGGCACGATTGTCAGGCTGCAACAAGCGCCTTTCAGGAATTGGCGCGGGTTGTAAATGTGCAACTTGCGCCAACTGACGCGACTGTCACGCTATAAACTAGCGCCAACTGAGTTTGCTATGGAAAAATAAAAACAAAAGAGCCAAGGCAAAATCAGCAATACCTAAGTACACTAAGAGGCAAGAAACAACACAGGCATTCAACCCAGAAAGCTAATCAAGCAGGAGAATCCAAGGAAATAGCCAAGAAACAAGGCAAGTTCCAAGCTGTTCAGTTCGTAAACCAAACCGGAGATGGACTGAAGTGGCGTTGATCTACTTTGCTAATACAGAGCAATAGCATTTCAAAGGCTATCTGGCTGAACTTCAGGCTCTGTCTAAAGTTTACAAATCAAACAACAAGGCAAAACAAACAAACAAGGCAAAAAGCCAACTCCCCAGTGGAGTCGCCAAATTGTTGTGTAGGTAAATACCCTCTGCGGACAGAGGTGATCCCACTAGCCTAAATGGGGTCTAGCAACAATCAAACAACGCTAACACACAGGTTCCTAATTGCAAAGTAAAGATCTATGATGAGGGCCTACCTCGAATCCAACACTAGTATTTGTAGAAGAGTCGTCGCTCCCGTTCTTTCACTCCAGCTGGTCACAATCCCCACGATCCTCGTGAACAGACACCTGCACATGCAAAGAACAACACAAATACAAGCATAAAATCCAAGAAATACAACTATATATCAGCCAGAAAGGATATAACTCAAACATCATTATAAATACAATGAGAGTGGAACCATAATGATAGTCGTCTATTATTATTGATAAACAAAGAAGAATACAACCAAGTTCTGACGTCAAATCCTCCTTTGACTGGGTGATCAACAACACATGCCTTGCAAAGCTTGTTGGGAATGGGGAACAAGCCTCTCTCTCCTTGGTTACTTGGACAAAGATCTTCTCTTTAAAGATATAGCCTCATGGGGAGAAACAAGGCCTCTTGTAGCATGAGCTTAGCAATTCTTAGACTTTGGGACTTAGAATTTGGAGATTGAAGAGTAGAATCACTAACTAGCTTGTCAAAGGCAAAAGGGCAAGCTTATATAGAGAGAGGAGAAGGAGATAAGATCATCCACAAGATTCATGTGATTGTCCTTATCATTAGGAAGCTTCCATGAGAGGTGGAGAACTACTTCCCTTCTATGGAGATTCGAAGCCCAATTGAACTAACTCAAACTGGAATTAGTTCATGGATAGGTTAAGAAGAACCTTCGCAAGTTGGTTTGTTAAAAACTTTACCCAACTAGGTTGGCGCTAGTGCAACTCTGTGACAGAGCGCCAGCTACCGTGCCCTCTTTGGAGGATTTCCCCCTGGCGCGAGTGATACACTGAGGAACAACACTAATGGAAAAAGGGCTATTTTTATGGGTATTTTGCAGAAGGTGTCTTCAGGGCATATGAAGTATATACTCAAGGGGATACAATGCAAGTGTTTTCAGGTTATGTCACTTCTCACAGGTCCCGGAATAAGTCTTCCAATGTGCGGAAGAAGGGGTAACAGGGACGGTGACAAAATACTGTGTAACACCCCTTATTAATATTGTTGTGCCCCTATTGTCCCCATATTGTTATTACTGTGCGCCATAGAATCCCTCGATTGTTATTTTTGTGGCTTTATATTATTATTGTTAGGTCGGTTGGGTTATATTGTGACTCCTTAGACTCTTATATATAGAAATGAGGTTTTTTCATTTGAATCATCCAAGAATTGTTCATTTGAGATGAGTCCTTCTTGACAAGATAAAAAAGTAATGATAACCTTGTTTCTGCAACCTCAAACTACCTACCCAGCCTAATACACCTAACATTTTTTCTTCCTTTGCATTGGGTGCACTTGAACTGGAAAACCCTGATTGTCCTCTTTTTCTTTTGACTGTCCTGCTATCCAAATGTACCCTTATCTCTTCCAAGGGTCCAGATTAAGCAGTTGGGCTCCTTAAATTCTCTACCTAGCTACTCATCTGCCAAGCTTGAACTGTTTGGACAGATATTCTTTCTCTATTCTACAACAGTAATTCAAACATGGCATGGTCCAGATTGAACTGTTGGGCCATCCATCAAATGTAATAAGCAGCAGTACCTTCACATGGTGAACTTGAAAAATAAGATAGCAGTGGCATTTTGACTAGCCACTTTCCCGGTCTTTGGTTTGGGGTTCATTTTCACTATTTTTTCTGACCAATTGATTTTCTTGCCTTTTGATTCTTCTTTTAAGGCATACCCTCTTTTATCTTTTAATTTTCCTTGTCTGTATACAAAATATGGAACCTCTGCAGCATGCAGGGATGAACATATTTAGCACTTCCACTGTCAATCATGAAAAATGAAACCTATTGGTATAGGAACCTAACAGTGGCTCCACTTGGGGATGGCTTTTCCTGGTGAAAAGCCAAGAAAAGCAGGTCAGATTGCCTTATTTTTCAATTCTTGCTGTATTGTGAAACTTCCTTGTCTTGGAAACCTTTGATCTGATCTTTGTAGCTTGTATGCACTACTTTTTAAGCTAATATGTGCAAAATTACATCTTTGTCTCTTGCTGGTTTCTCTGACTGTTTATCACTATCTTCATATTTCCCAAGACTTCCCTCTGACTTGTTTGTGGTACATTCAATATATACACCAAACTTGATGTACTTCCTTGACTTTTCTTCAAAATTTGTTGTATTTGGTTGCCTATCTAACTGCTGTAAATGAAAAATGCTGAAAATACAACTATTTATGTACAATATGTAGTTTGTGTTATGTTCATCAAAGGGGATCAAAATAATGTTTGAACATTCTCCCATTGGCTGGGCCTTCTTCAGTGTTTGTGCCATCCAAACTCTTGAGGAAATAAGTGTTGTTACCCTATACAGCTTGAATCACAAATGGTCCTTTCCAAAGAAAATCAAATTTCCATGTTTCCCTTTATCTTCCCTCCTGGAGTCCCATTTCAACACTTTGTTTCCTATGAAAAAGTCTTCAGCTTTTGTTCTTTTATCAAAGATCTTCTTGAAATTTATCTTGTAGAATCTGAGTTCTGTGATATACTTCTTCTCTTATCTGCTGCAAGTGTATAGTTTGATTGATCCTTCTTTGAATGTCATTAGGCTCTGCTTGTATTTCTTGCAGCAACTTGATCACAGGGATTCCTAAAGAAGAGGGGAATCTTGCCTCCATTCCATAAATCAACTCATATGGGCTTGTTCCAATGGATCTTTTGGTGGTCAACCTATCTGCCCATAATGCATTGACAAGTTTTTTGTGCCAATTCTTCTTGTTCTCTTCCAGGATCTTTTTGATAATGTTGATGAGGCTTTTGTTGGAGGATTCAGCTAGACCATTACCTTGAGGGTAATAGGCTGTGGAATGACCTAGGGTAATATGGTATTTGTGACAAAAACTGATCATTCTTTTGGATTTAAAGGCAGCTGCATTGTCTGTAATGATCTTTTCTGGACAGCCAAATCTAGACAAGATATTGGTCTCTAGGAATTGTATGATGATTGAGTCATTAGCTTGCCTACAAGGTATGGCCTCTATCCCCTTGGTAAAGTAATCTGTGGTTGTCAAAATCCATCTATGCTGGCCAGAAGATGAAGAGTGGATCTCCCCAATGAAGTCTAAACCCCATTGTTGAAATGGTCTTTCAGTTGAAATAGGTTTGAGGGGCAGGGGTAGTAGCTTTTTCTTGCCTTCAGAGATTTGACATTTATGGCAAGACATTACAATTTTTTTCACATCAGTAAACAGGGAGGGCCAATAAAATCCAGCCCTTACGATTTTATCAGCTGCTGATTTCCAATACAAGTGTCCTCCACAATCTCCTGCATGAAATTCCTTGAGGACTTTGTCAGTTTCGTCCAATGTTAGACAATTAAGCAAAATACCTTCATGATTTTTCCAAAACAACACATTATCTATGATACAAAACCTTGAATCTTTCATTTTCAAGAATCTCTTTTTGGTTCTGGATAACCCTGGAGGAGCTTGCAGGTTTAACAATACAAAACATATGTCAGTGTACCAAGGTGATTGTAAAAAGGCTTGATTAATCTGTGGAGTCGCCATCTCATGTTCGTTATCTAGTTCATTGATGTCTAGGGCTTGAAAGTTGGTTTCAGTCATTAGTTTAGCTAGCCCTTGTCCTTTTATGAGTTTTGTTGGCTTTATCTCAATGTCATATTCTAAAATGTTGGCTATCCATTTGCCTCTTTTGCCTTCAATTCCTTCTTGAGTAAGAATGTCTTTAACCACTGCATGAGGAACATAGGCAATTATGTGAGAGTACAAGATATAGACTCTGAAATCTCTTATGGCCTTCACAAGGGCATATGCCTGCTTCTCCATGATTTGGTATTTGAGTGGGGCATCTCTGAGTGCTTTGCTGAAAAAAGCAATGGGTTTCTCATGTCCTGAATCATCTTTTTGTAATAGGACAACAACAATAGTATGCTCAGATGCAAAGGAAAAGATCATAAAATCTTTATCAAACCTAGGACTTGTAAGAACAAGAGTTTTTGTCAAAGATATCTTGATTTCCTCAAAGGCATACTTGGCTTCTATTGTCCATTTGACTTTAGAATCTTTCTTGAGTATATATTCAGTAATCTTATCAGCTCGGCCAGATTGGGAATGAATCTTCTCAGGAAATTGATCTTGCCTAGAAAAGCTTGTAATTATTTGATGTTTCTTGGATGAGGGACTTGGAGGATAACCTGAATTTTGTCTGGATCTATTCTTATACCATTTTTCTAAATTATGTGACCTAGGAGTTTGCCTTCTTCTAGGCCAAACAATGATTTCTTAGGGTTTAATGATATGCCATATTTTCTGCAAATTAAGAACACTTGTCTTAAATGTTTTAAATGTTCTTGGTCTGATTTTGAGAAAGCAGTAAGGTCATCAAGGTATATGACTAAGAAATCATGGATTTCCTTAGCAAAGGCTATGTCCATTGCCCTCTGAAAGGTAGCTCCTGCATTCTTGAGTCCAAAAGGCATTTTGACATATTTAAAAGTTCCCCAGGGTGTTGTAAAGGTTGTTTTGTCTTGATTATGCGGGTGAACCAAGATCTGATTGAATCCTGAGAAACCATCTAACAATGAAATCCTTGAAGCTCCCACTACCCTTTGCAGGATATGATCCATTTTTGGTAAGGGGTAGTGGTCTTTGAGAGAGACTTTATTCAAATTTCTCAAGTCAACACAAAGTCTTATTTCTCCAGTTTTCTTTCTAGTGGGTACTAGATTTGAAATCCATTCAGAAAACCTAATGGGTGCAATTATTCCAGCCTGGTACATTCTTATGACTTCCTTTTCCATCAGGGGGAGGAGGATCGGATTAATCCTCCTGAGCTTTTGTTTAAAAGGTTTCTGGTTTTCTTTCAAGGGTATACTATGTTGGATGACTGAAGTATCATAGGACTTGAGGTCCTCATAGCTCCATGCAAACACATCTTGGAACTCTTTAAACAACTCAATGTATTTCAATTTTTTGTCAGTAGGTAATGTTTTGGAAAGTTTTATCATTTTAGGATTTTCTATAGTCCCAACGTTACAGTCCTCAATTTCTGCATTTAGGGGCTGCATTTTTGGTTTTCTAGAAATGTCATTTGAGTCAAAAATATCTTCTAAGGGAGTTAAACTTGTGGGCAGGAAATTATCCTTTAGTTCAATTACTTCAGATTCTTCCTCAATTATTTCACCAAAATCTGTTCGTTTTAGTTTTTGTAAATTTGTACAGTCAAAGGTTGTTGGATGCAAAATCAGATTTGTTGTTTCAACTGATATACCTGGCTCAACTTTATCAACTTGTTGTTGATCATCAATAGTGTTTGTGTCTATGTTTATATTTGAGAATTCTTCTTTCATTGTCAAGAAATTATTTATCTGGGTGTCATTCTCAAATACCTGCCAATTTTTTACATTATCTGGGACATCAGGTCTGTGTTTGATCTCAGCAGTGAAGTGGTGATTGGGCTCAAAAGGAAGTTTACAAGTGCTGGCAAAAGTTGCCAAACTATGTGCATGTAAGTTATGACTTCTTGAAATTTTAGTGAGCTGAAATTCTAAGAAGTTGTTGAGTAATTCAGTTGTTGCTCCCTTGTAAGACCTTAGCCTGATATTGTTTGTAACAAAATTTCCCTTCATCTGTTGTATAATTAAATCAGAGTCCCCTAAAATTGAAATCTTAGTTGCCCCTAGACTTCTAATTTGTTTGAGACCCAATAGGAGGGCTTCATATTCAGCCATGTTGTTTGTACATCTGAAATTTAGCCTATATGCATGACCTTGAACATGGTCATTCTGCATGTTGTGTATCCAAACACCTGCCCCTACTCCTAATTTGTTCACTGACCCATCAAACTCTAAGTACCATAAGATTTCATGATTATGGCTAACTTTAATAGTTTTGCAAACTTGTTCAGTAGGCAGGTTTGGCTTTTGTAACTCATGTGATATGTCATTTTGCTTAGTTGTATCAATCACATCAAAACCTTTTTGATCTAGGGCACTAGATTGTTCATTCATGCTTTCTGTTTGTGTTGTTTTCAGGAGTTTGACATTAGTTTTGGGACATATGTCATCATTGTATAAGATAAATGAATCCATGTCCGAGTGAATGGAATAGATAGGGAAGTTTTGGGGCTTTTCTTGACAGCTAACCACATATTTCATCAATGTTTCTCAGTATAATATCTTTGGCTGGACGAAGACTGAAATTGTGGCATAGGACATGTCCAACTGCAGGGATCCCTGGAGTTTGGCACCCCAAGATCTGGACAAAAGCATGCCATACTTAGGTGGAATGTCAACTACCACCACATCCATCAGGATAGTCTTAGCTGGATATTGGACTAAAGAAACACAAAGATCTTTGATTAGGCCTAGGCACTGACCTGACTGGAATCAAATGAAAATACGTCCTTATAGGGCCTTGTGATGTCCAGTTCTAGCTTTTCCATCACTGATTTGGACATTAGATTATGGGAAGCACCTGAGTCAAACATTGCTTGTGCAACACTTTGTCATGAATGTTTAAGCTCACATAGAATGGAGGAACACCTCCATCTACTGATTTACCATTGACTTCTGGACCAAAAATTAGTTCTGGTTGATCATCCAAAACATTGACTGCATCCCTATTCTCTGATATTTGCAGTGACCTATTGATTTGTTGTCTATAAACTTCATGTTTGGCCAATTCAGAGAGAGGAATGGCTATTTTCTGCTTGCCAATTTTTGTTTCTAAGTTAAAAGGTTTTTCTATCTGATTCTTTACATTTAGGGAAGCAGGGTTCTCTTTATCAGCTGAGCTTTCTTTGGCTTTCTCTTGGTTATGGGTACTGTTATCAGGTACATCTGATTTGTAATTATTTTCTGGAGGGTTATTCAAATCTTCTGTTGGAGAATGGGGTTTGAATGAATGGTTTCTTGAAGGCTATAAGTCTGATACATCTTCCACAGTAACTTCCTTTGGGTGTGTTTTATCAGAGGATTCTGTTGGGACAACTTTATCCTTTGTTTTCTTCAGCTGTTTAGCATCTTTCAGCTTGAGAGTTTCGGGCACATCTATGGTTCTACTTCTCAATTTGTACTGTTTATGAACCTCATAGACTGCTGCATCATAGCCTTCTCTAAAATCAAATGACTCTCCAGATTTGGTTTGAAATTGATTGAATTCATGGGCCTCTTGGTCATCTTGAGTTAGAAAAACTTGTTGTTCGCTATCTAGGCCCATTAAGTTAATGTGAGGATCCTTTGTCGGTTCGCTTGAGGTTGAGGCCTCTGCATAATTCTCTTGAAATGGAGGTCTGATATTCTGATCAGTTCCAGTCCTTCCAGTAGTAGGGTTTTGGCCTTTTCTAAAGTTTGGAGTTCTTGTTGAGTTACTTGGTTGCCCTTCTCAGGATGATTTTCTTTCAATGGTCTCTACCCTATCTCCTAATATGTCCATTCCTTTGATGATTGCATCAAGTTTTTGCTCAAATGCTAAAGGTTCTTCTTTGAATGTTGTTCTTCTTTCAGTTCTAGCCCGGTTTCGTTTAGCAATCAAATTTGCCTCTACACTAACGGCTACATTCTGCATGTCTGCTAGACTGGGAGGGGCTCTTTCCCTCAGCTGATATGCCATGTCTGAATCAAATCCATCAGAGAATTTGATCAAGGCTAAGTCAAGTGGGGGTCTAAGGTTTTGTGGGATGGCATTGTATGCATTGTTGAACCCAGCACAATAGTCTTGGACAGTTTCTTGCGGACCCCTTTTTAAATTGTCATACTCAGTTAATATATGTAAAGGGTCTTTCTTCTTTTCCCATCTGTTTAAGAAGACTTGATATAGGGCCTCGGGATCAGCTATAGAGTTTGCAGTAAGAGACCTAAACTAGGTCCTTACATCACCAGTTAGACTTTGAACAAAGATTTTCATCCTTACACCATCATCATCAATTTCATAGTTTTCAAAATAGTCCTGCATCTTCTTGGCATGCAGTTGGGCTGTATAGGAACCAACACCATCAAAATAAGTGATCTTACTTTGATAATCTTGAGGCATAGCCCCTGGATTTGCAGGTAGATGTAAAGGAGCATAACGATTTGCCATACTTACAGGGATAAATGGGACAACAGGAAGAAATGGGATAGCTGGAACAGCAGGGACGATGGTAGATATATGTGTAATAGATGGAGGAGTGGAGAATGTGCTTTGAGAAGTGGATGAAGAACTAGTATAAGTGGAAGTAATATGAGGATGAACTAAAGTTTTAGCAGGGGTTGGAATATAGCTTTGTTGCACTGCTTCAGGACTTGAATCGACAAAATCTTCTTGTTGCTCTTGCTTTCTAAGGATCTTAGGGATTAGATTGGGATTTTCAAAAACAACTGGAGGATCTGGGTCAGGGTTTGACCTTGTGTAACGAGTTTTTTTCTTTGGAGCCAGCTTCTAGATTTGTTCTTTTTTTTGGTTTTTTCTGGGAATGTTTTCAATCACAGCTTTAGACAATACTTCACAGGAGATTCTTTTGAAACATAGGAAGCTTGAAATCTCCTTTAACTATGTTGAAACAAGGAAACTGATTTTTTCCCCAGTGGAGTCGCCAATGATGTTTTTCTGGGAATGTTTTCAATCACAGCTTTAGACAATACTTCACAGGAGATTCTTTTGAAACATAGGAAGCTTGAAATCTCCTTTGACTACGTTGAAACAAGGAAACTAATTTTTTCCCCAGTGGAGTCGCCAATGATGTTTTTCTGGGTATGTTTTCAATCACAACTTTAGACAATACTTCACAGGAGATTCTTTTGAAACATAGGAAGCTTGAAATCTCCTTTGACTATGTTGAAACAAGGAAACTGATTTTTTCCCCAGTGGAGTCGCCAATGATGTTATCACTCAGGTTGTTCCCTACTTCCTGTAGGGAATACGGCCGAGGAAAGCACTAACCAATCTTTTAGCTGCAAGTCCTAGCCTACCTGCAACCAAAGAGGGCTCTCTCTTTGGAATTTAGCTTTTTTTTGGAGTGTTTTAGGCTAGTTATGATGAACAGGGTTTGGTTTTAAGTTTGTTGGATGGTTATCTCAGACAGAGCCGGGGTGCAAGTATATAACTGTTTTTTCCATTGGGCAATGGAGTCACTGAAAGTGTAATCATTGAAAGAGTTTCTTGGTGAAAAGGTAGTGCTATAGAGTAGGATAGGCAAGCTAGAAACAATTTTCAAATCTGGAAATGATGGAAAGAAATCAGGGAATGAAAGCCAATCAAGAATCTTTCATTATACTAGCAGAGGGAAATTGCATGAATATTGTGTGGGAGCAATTAAGGATTCCTAAACAATATTCAAACTGAAAGAACTAGTGCAAACATGAGCAGTTAAGAATTCATATTTATGACTAATCCTGAAGAAAACATAATTAACAACAGAGATTGAACATAGGGTGCATTCAAACAAATCCTATGCTATTCTTCTTCTCCGTTATCAAGATTATGAAACATACATGGAATTTACGAATATAGAGAACATAAAACACAGTTTAGTATAACTTATTGTTCCATAGCATGACACAGGAATTCTGTAGCAGGTCCCAGAACATCCAATCCACCTTCAAATCATTCAGAAACAGTGAACTTCAACGACCATTTGTATTAATACAGTCTGATATGTTACAACGCAATTCAGAAAGAAGAAATCACCAACCAACAATACATCTTTTTGACAAGTATATATAGGAGTTTACAAAATATCCCATAGGGAAATATCTGGACATCAATGTATCCATCTACTCTAACATAATCAATAACTATTTGTGGAAATATCATGTAGCAATAACTGAGGAATTAAAATCTCTTTACTCATTGTAGTAGGTGTCTTGTGTGTTGTTGACCCTTTGACTTTGGCAGTCGGTGAGTGACCGCTTCCTTGATATGTTGTCCTGTAGTGCTGTCCTGTGGTGCTGTCCTGTGGTGCTGTCCTGTGCCACCTGGTCTATGCTTTTGCATATTAGCGCGAATTTCACCCACTATTAATCTGAATTTTCTGGTAGCTGAGCCATATAATGCAACTTGCTTATGCAAATAAATAAGAAGAGAATCAAGCTACTTTAGAATCTAAAGCAGGCTTTGCCACCAATCCTCTGTTGGTAATTGATTCTTTCTTAATTTGTATAATGTTTCATCAGCTTCAGTGTATGTATAATAATTCGGCCAAACTAGAAAAAGGTGTGCTACCTCATGCTCTATGTAAAACAAATCCTCCAATCTATCATATAAACTTTGCCCTGTGGGAGGGACTGCTTCTTCTGTGTTGCTTGATGATGCTGTGATTTGATTTTGTACATAGGTACTCAGCCTGTTTGCATATTGTTCCTGCTTTAGCAGCCTTCCAGTGCTAGTGACTAAGCTGGGTAAAACTTTGTTTTGTAAATTTGAAAGCCTCTGTCTAAAATCATTTACCTCTATCTGCATTTCTTGGCACTTTCTTTCTATGGTTTGGACAAAATTTCTCATGGTCAGCACCTTCTTGACTCTTACAATAGTCTCTGTCCTGTTCTGAATGTTCAGTGCTGCGAGCTGGTCACCAGTACTAGTATTCAAAAAGTGAATCAATCGATTGGCTTGCTCAGGCTTATCTGCTAATAATGTTTTGGCTTTATGAGTTTCATGCTGAGCTACAACCATCAATTCTATTTGGTCAAAAATGGTTTGTATTGCTGTCCATTGATCAGCAAGAGATTGGCTAATTTTACTGCACAAAATTGTTTTTATTTCGGCCAGGGTTCTATGGAGAGTGTTGTCTTTCTCCAAGGCCTTTATCTTATTTTCTAGGGCCTTTACTTCCCTGGTCTTCTCAGCAACTATCATCTTTGATTTATCATAACTAGCCTCAATCTTGTCTAGCTTTTCTTTGGTTTCTTTCATCTCTGCCATTTGTAATTCTAGAGCCTTAATCTCTTTCATCATGGCCTCCATACTCAAGCTGGCCTCTTGCACTGCTGCTGATGTAGTTGCTGCTGAAGTTGATGTACCTACTGCTGCTGTTGGATTTGGGGGAGGTACTGTTGTAGTCACTTTTGCAGGAGGAGCTGTTATTATTGGAGCTATTTGGGATGGTTGAGAGGCCAACTCTGGTTGTTTCCCTCGTTGAGCCTCTTCCAATGCTTTCTCTGTTTCTAATATCCTTTGGTTCATCCTCATAAGTAGACTGACCACATCCTCTACTTCCTGTTGTTGCGCTACTTCTGCAGTTTGAGGATGTATGGTGACTGGCAGCTTCGTTTGTTTTCTCAGTGCTGCTATGTCTTCCTCCTTTTTTCTAATTAAGGCCTGTGTGCCTTTGGGATCTTTGGGATCATGTCCCAACTCTATGATGATCTCCTCCAAGGATTTTATCCTATTATCCTTGGCCAAGGATGAGGCTTTTTCCAACTCTAACTGGGCAGAAGTATTGTATAAGGAGTTCTGCAATCTGTGGGCCAGTAGAGCCTTGTCTGCCAATGTAGAATAAACCATTTCTCCCGTCTGCTTATGTAACTCAATTTGGTCTAAAGGATGAATGTCTTTTGCTAGGACCTCCAGATTGGTTCTGATGTAGTTTGCAGCTGACTGTGGTTGCTGTGTAGTAGGTCTGAAGTGACTGAGAGTCATCTTCCTTGCTTCCATATCATAGGCTGCCATTGGCCTTTGCTGATTTGTCAGAGCCATTCTCATTAACTGGTTGTAAAGCTGAAACCTTATTGGCTCGTTTCTAGCTTTAATCTCTATGAATGCATTTTTGATATCTGAGCCCTTTTGGGTCTGCTGTTTGGAGGATGAAACCTCCCCACCTAGTTGTTTCTCTTGCTCCTGTTGAAAGGAGCTGGCCGATGTTTCCAAAATAGGAGGGATCTGTTGCTTAGAAGTCCCCTCACCCCTGATGTTTCCTATGGTCTCTTATGCGATTTCATCCTCGGCATAGGGGTTTAGCCTCTGTCTTTTTTCCCCTTGCTGGTTTGTGGATGTCCCTTTGGGTTTACCATCAGTTCTGTCCCTCTTTTTACCTCTTTCCTCATTGTGAGGAGTTTGCAGCACAGGGATTTCAGGTGCCTTTGTCTGTGTTGAAGGGATTTGTTCTTGACCCCTTTCCGGATTTTAACATGGCTGCTCTTCCATTTTACTTTGCTGTTCAGAATGCTCAATTTCTTTGCCCTTTCCTGCTGATGAAATAGCCTCTTTAGCTGGCTGCTGTGAAGTAGCAGTTGATGTGCTTGCTCCCACCGGTTGAGGCTATGTTAAGGTGACCTGTGAAACATAATCCAGGTCAATTCTTTTCTCAATTTATTTCATCTCTCTCTCTAATTTTTCTTCTTCAGTGAGCTCTTCATCATCTAAGGTGCCCTCTACCCATTCTAGTTGATTGGAATATTGTTCAATGTAGGGGATTGGCTGGTGCACATTTCCTGAAAGCCTGTGTTTGATTCTTCTAAGGCTTATGAAGTGTTCAGGGTCATATGGTGCCTAGTAGAAGCTCTATTTCAACATGAGTTCTTGTCCCAGCATATTGTTTGCATCTTTCCATGCCTCTTCCCTTTTGTTGAAAACAAAGGGACCCAACTGGTGTCTGATTTTAAGCTGTGCCTTCTTGTTTTTCCATGGAAATGGGTCAACTCTGCATTACTAAACTGCCTGAAATATTCCAAGGCAAAAATTCTCATGGGGACATATCTTGGCAGCTTATAGGGGGACAACTCACAGCCATAAATTCTTATCACTGTGTGGTTTTGGTAGAAGTACCAATCACCAATGCTGTAGCCCTTAGAAAGATGCAAGATTCTTTGCATTTCAGCAGTAAGTCTGGTAGGAGGAGTCACCATTAATAGGCAAGTAGCTGGGTAGATGAATAGGTCAATAAACTCACAATATGTGTATGGAGAATAGTGGACTTCATGGAAAACTGAGGTCCAATAAATAACAGATCTCCTCTCTCCTTTTGGGTCTAATCTCCTGAGAGGAACCTTGAAACTATCTGGGTGATAGTACAACCGCAGGTGGTAAATATAAGAGGTGTATTTAAACACTCTTTCTCTCTCCATCATCATGGACTGTTCATGTATCTTGTTTGCTATGAAGGTGGCATAGTCATACAAGACAACAGGGGGTTGCCTTGGAGTGAATATGGTTAAGAGAAAAAATACAGTCTCATCCACAAATTCTCCTGTTTTGCATCCTAGAATGTATGAAATCATGTCCACCATGAGCTTGCCTGTTTCATTAAACGAGGCCTGATGATAGGAGGAGGATGATCATATTGGCACTGTGGATCCATAAACAGCTGACTAACTCTTGATATTTCTGCCTTAGAGAGCCTTGCACCCTGATCTAGCAAGAGTTTCATTGTGAGGGGAACCAGAGGCTGAGGAGGCTCAGAGTTCAGCATTTCATTTATGGATTGAGGAGTGATATAGAACATCACAGACCCATCTGGACTGAGAATTGCTCTCAGAGTGGGTTCATAGTGTGCATGGCATAGATGGATGAAATCAGGCAGCACATTAACTGATGGGAGGTAATAGATGGGCATACTGGATTGCCAAATTCCTAGAATATCAGTGTTATTTTTGTGATTGTGTTTGAATTGGCACATAGCTTTGAGGTAAGAAGTAAGGCCCATCATATCCTTGATCTGAAAGTCTCTGTCTACTAATGGTAGCCACTCTAAGTCCATGTGTGGAGCATTCAAAGGAGCAATGTTCAAGGCTACTGGAGTCTCCATATCTTATACTGTTTGTATTGATTGCAATATAGGTATAAGTAGCAATGGGAGGTAGAATTGAGGTTATGAGGGTACTGACAGAAGTATGAAAACTGATTTTCTATCTCAGCCCAATTTCTCTGTATGAAGTTTATGATGAACAACAAATTTGCAGTACTAAGACTGGGTTTTTTGCCTCAATTTGCCAAATTACAGGCTCTGTGGGTAGAATGCCAAGAGAATTTGTATTGAATTTTGCTCAAGGGGCACAAGTCTGCAGAGGGAAAGGGAAATTGAGGATTCCCCTTTAGAAAAATAGGTTACAACCAATTGGAAACAGGGCGCTGGAATATTTTAACTTAATAATCGAGTGATTTTTGAAGTCTCCGGGCGAATATGAATGCAGTGTGTGTCAGAATGGTTGGTTTGCAGAGGAAACGAGCTTAAATTGCAGGTTTGTGATGGATTAACAGCTCAAATGGTAAATGCAGGACAATGAGCGATTGGTAGGAGAGCTTATGGAAGTAAAATACAGGCACTTTCGGCAATTTTATCAGAGAAGTATGAAAAACAGGGTTTCGGGCAGAAATCGGGTAAATACCTGTCCAGAGCGCCGAGGATGGTTGGCAGGCATAGCTTGGGCTGTGAAGTTGAGCTATGGAGTCGGGTTGATGAAACTATAAGCTCCGAAAGCAATTTTAACCATAAAAACGCATGCACGTTGTTTATGCAGCAGAAAATAGAAATAAGCCGAAAATAGTCGTTTTCACGAATTTTAACCAAATTTTGGAACTTTGGCGCTTTTTGGCGCTTTCCTCGGATGATGTCATCATGACGTATATTTTTTGTCGTGTAGCGGGTATGGAAGATGACGTGGCAGCTGACGTAAGTGCTGACGTGGCACATGACACGGTGGCAGGGTGATGACGTCAGCGCGTGACATGGCACAGGTACAGGGCAGTGGCAGGCGACATGGCGGCAACGTCATGTGGTGACGTAGGCGAAAGGGAAGGGTGGTAAGCGGTTTGCGTCGGACCACTTTTGGTATGGGAGTGGTAAGTGTCAGGGGCGGACCGATGCAATAGGAGGCCAACAGTTGTCCTGGTGTACGACGATGAAACCGTCGACCATCGGGTGCTATCGTACCACTACAAAGGGGCGCCCGATATCGACGAAGGCCATCAGATCTATGGGGAGTGATCCTACGGTGGACGGGAGGGCAAGATGATCGAAGTTTAGTAGAACAACGCGCCCGATAAACGTTGATTATTGCATAGTTTCGACAGGTTAAAACCTTAGGTTATAGGTTTAATATGCACTCGGGGTCATGGTTATTCATTGATCAAATATCAATGAAACCCAAATGTAATGCATGCGCAGGGTAATGGTATAGTTTTATGTGCGGGGGGGTTTAATATTGTTATTTACTTAACCAAGAGTTAAATAAATCCCAAGGGTAATGAACGTGGAAGGGCTAATACTAAGGCCCCAAATAGACCTAGTATTTCCCGGACTTTATATTTATATAGCTATATTGCTATGGGGTGGGATATTTAATATTTTTGGGATTTTTATATAGTTTCTTGTAGAATAGGGGTGGAAAAATGATTTAGGGAGCTATACAATAGGGTTAGATGTTAATATGAGTTCTATGGAATGAAAAGGAATGGATGCATGCTAAGTTTATAGAATGGAAACTTGAGCATAGGGAAATGAATGGATTGTGGAAAGATCAACTTTACACAAGAAATGTGGCTTCTTTTCACTAAGTTAACTCAGATGTCAATTTGGTTTTTAATAAGAATAGAGTGAAATTGGACTATTTGGGCAAATTCCAAGGTCCTTGAGGGGATGTTAGTGAATGATTTTTGGGGGAATGAAGGGGAAGTTAGTCATGCTTCCCTGTTGTACCACCAAACAACTACCATGGTGCCAATGCCATACATGAGATGAGTCCTTCTTGACAAGATAAAAAAGTAATGATAACCTTGTTTTTGCAACCTCAAACTACCTACCCAGCCTAATACACCTAACATTTTTTCTTCCTTTGCATTGGGTGCACTTGAACTGGCAAACCCTGATTGTCCTCTTTTTCTTTTGACTGTCCTGCTATCTAAATGTACCCTTATCTCTTCCAAGGGTCCAGATTAAGTAGTTGGGCTCCTTAAATTCTCTACCTAGCTACTCGTCTGCTAAGCTTGAACTGTTTGAACATATATTCTTTCTCTATTCTACAACAACAATTCGAACATGGCATGGTCCAGATTGAACTATTGGGCCATCCATCAAATGTAATAAGCAGCAGTACCTTCACATGGTGAACTTGAAAAATAAGATAGCAGTGGCATTTTGACTAGCCACTTTCCTGGTCTTTGGTTTGGGGTTCATTTTCACTATTTTTTCTGACCAATTGATTTTCTTGCCTTTTGATTCTTCTTTTAAGGCATACCCTCTTTTATCTTTTAATTTTCCTTGTCTGTATACAAAATATGGAACCTCTGCAGCATGCAGGGATGAACATATTTAGCACTTCCACTGTCAATCATGAAAAATGAAACCTATTGGTATAGGAA
>APFE030043067.1:120716-133628 GCA_000404065.3 Pinus taeda | reverse complement strand
AACAGTGGCTCCACTTGGGGATGGCTTTTCCTGGTGAAAAGCCAAGAACAACAGGTCAGATTGCCTTATTTTTCAATTATTGTTGTATTGTGAAACTTCCTTGTCTTGGAAACCTTTGATCTGATCTTTGTAGCTTGTATGCACTACTTTTTAAGCTAATCTATGCAAAATTACAACTTTGTCTCTTGCTGGTTTCTCTGACTGGTTATCACTATCTTCATATTTCCCAAGACTTCCCTCTGATTTGTTTGTGGCACATTCAATATATACACCAAAATTGATGTAATTCCTTGATTTTTCTTCAAAATTTGCTGCATTTGGTTGCCTATCTAACTGCTTTAAATGAAAAATGTTGAAAATACAACTATTTATGTACAATATGTAGTTTGTGTTATGTTCATCAAAGGGGATCAAAATAATGTTTGAGAATTCTCCCATTGACTGGGCCTTCTTCAGTGTTTGTGCCATCCAAACTCTTGAGGAAATAAGTGTTGTTACCCTATAAAGCTTGAATCACAAATGGTCCTTTCCAAAGAAAATCAAATTTCCATGTTTCCCTTTATCTTCCCTCCTAGAGTCCCATTTTAGCACTTTGTTTCCTATGAAAAAGTCTTCATATTTTGTTCTTTTATCAAAGATCTTCTTGAGTTTATCTTGTAGTATCTGAGTTCTATGATATACTTCTTCTCTTGTCTGCTGCAAGTGTATAGTTTGATTGATCCTTCTCTGAATGTCATTAGGCTCTGCTTGTATTTCTTGCAGCAACTTGACCACAACAAATGAGTTGATGAATGTCCATAAGATGTCATCCATTAGCCTCATGAAGGTTGCAGGAACATTCGTCAATATGGAAGGCATAACCAACCATTTGAAAAGGCCCTCCTTTGGTTTAAAGGCAATCTTCCACACATCGGAGGGTTTGATTGGTACCTGGTGATATACTGACTTCAAATCGATCTTGCGAAATATTTTTCCCCCTTCAGTTGGTCCAGGAGGTCATCAATCCATGGGATTGGGTACCTATTACAGAAATTGATCTTGTTCAGCACCTGATAGTCAATACGGAGTCTCCAAGTCCCATCCTTCTTTTATACCAACACGATTGGGCTCCCACAGGGTGATGAACTTGGACGGATGTGACCTTCCTCCAGCAGCTCCTGAATCTGCTTATTGATTTCATCGTTCTCCAGAATGGACCATCGATAGATTGGTCCATTGCACAGTGGCGCACCTGGGGTCAGATCGATGGAGTGCTTAACCTGATATTGCAAAGGAAACCCTGCGAGGGAGGTGAAGATGTCCTCGTACTCCTCCACGACCTTGTCCATCTGTAGTTTTCATGCAGAGGGGCCCTATCTGGAGGTCGTGGCCACCGTCTTCTTCTTTCCTTGAGCGCGTATCATTAGAGATACAAATTTCCCAGTTTTGGAAATTAGCTTATTGCATTGTTTTGCAGTAACCATAGAGATGGTGGTAGGCAGTGCTACCTCTGGTATCCTGTAAAACTTATTTCCCAAAGTAACAATAACAACACGAGGCCTTGATTCATACACAACATGTCACTTCCACTAGTATGGTTGTCCTAATAACACATCACAAACTTCAAGCGGAGCATTGTCACACAATACCTCATCCGTGGAGGGCTTGATGTTGTATGGAAGGTGACACTACTGGCTCACATGAAGATCCCGTCCTTGGTGAAACCACCCGATGGTGTACGGTTGTGGATGTGCTATGGTTGGTAAGCCCACACACTTCACGACCTCTGCCAAAATAAGGTTCTTTTGGTTCCCACTGTCGACAATGAACCATAGCGTGGTGCCCTTTACCCACATCTGGGAGTGGAAGAGACGATCCTCCTCCACTGGATCTTCGGGTTCCTCCTTCTGGATCTTCGTGGGGACAATGGTGGCGTTGGGCTCCACATCAACAATCTGCTTTCCTTTGTCATTCCCCTTGTCGAGTTCTGAATCAGAGTCAGAACATGCATCTGATTCTGAAACCTTTAGCTCGACCACCAGTGACTACTTGGCCCGACACTCACTTGTGTTGTGAGTGGAGCTCATATGGAACTCACACCACTTTCCCGTGTCCTTTTTTTGCTTCACGACACTGTTCT
This sequence comes from Pinus taeda, assembly GCA_000404065.3. Classification (NCBI taxonomy): domain Eukaryota; kingdom Viridiplantae; phylum Streptophyta; class Pinopsida; order Pinales; family Pinaceae; genus Pinus; species Pinus taeda. The sequence goes on along the minus strand of APFE030043067.1, from coordinate 131,509 downwards.
TTGCTTGCAGCTTTAGCGGGTTGTCTTGGTCCTCCCCGCCTTGCCTTTGTATTTTGTTCTACGGTTTGGGGGCACTTTTCCCTTGCTTCAGTTTCGCAGATCCAAAGTCTCTCTTCTTCTATTTAAACATTTTCTCGATCTTGATGGCATATCTATATGCCGTGCCGAGCGAGGAGATGTTCAAGAATTCTATTTCTTCCTGGATGTACTTGTGCAGGTAGCCACGGTATTTGAGTACCAAAAGCTGCTCTGTGTCCTTGATACCCAACGTTGTGTGAAGGGTATGGAAAATATTGGTGAACTCTAGCATGTCTTGGCCCATTCCCTGCCACAGCATGGTCCACTTTATGTATTGATCCTCATAGTTTCGAACAGGGTAGTACTGCTCCTTGATGGCATCTCGGAATGAAATCCAAGTGGGTGTGGCTAAAAATAGTGAGCCTGTACTTTCATCCTTCTGCTCGCAATAGGTTTCTCACCAGTCCTTGATGTGGGGAGCTGCTTTGCAAAGAGCGAAAATAATCTTTTCCCGACTGGAAAAATCATGAACAGAAAAATAACCCTCTAGCAAATTTAACCATTTATCGACAGCATCTATGTCTATCTGACCCTCAAATATGGAGATTTCAAAATTAACTTGTACCTTAAATGGTGCAGCATTTCTAGAGTAGGTGTTGGGAGCCGATGTGTCGCCCTTGGGTAATCGCTGAAGGATCTGGGCAAAGTTGTCCATCATTGCATTCCTTTGTCACTCGAGGGCTTCCTCGAGCAAGATTTTGATAGGATCTCCTACCCCCTCGTCTTTCTTTTCATCCACCACGAGAGGTTGTCGAGATTTGCGAGGCTGGTCTTGCAAAGGTTTGACCAATTCAAGCCCTAACTCCTTATATCCCGACCTCATTGGGGACATGCAAAGAAAAATAGAGATAAAAAAGCAAAATGCTCTGATAACACTGATCTAGATTAAACAAGAACGCAACAAATTACAAAGATAACCACAAACACAGAGATGCGGCAGAAATAAAAGTTCATTTCATTAATGTAAAATACTGAAATATGCTTACAAACAAAAATAGAAATAAACCAGCTAGGGCGATGGTAGCTTATCGCTGAGAAGAGATGTGGCAGCTACTTGTCTCTAAACTGCCTTACAATGAGGCTCAAGGGCCTTTTTATTATTGAACAATAAGATCAAACCCTCAACAACCAAAACCCTAACCCGAGGAGATGTAACACCAAGAGTTTATGGGCCCCGTTGGGGTGAGTTGGAGAACCAACTTCTCAAGGTTGTGACTTAGTCATATTATCTCTGTTTGACGCGCATGATAACCTATTGGAAAGATATCCCAGAGCACTACAACTAAAAATGTTCTTAGACAAAAAATCGTTGGTGGTAGATTTCCAAAAAAATGACATTTAGGGCCTCAAAACGGCTACAGAAGTTTAGGACCCGAAAAAATGCTAAAAATAGTAAATTGTGCTACAATTAAGGAAACTGAAAAACTGAAAGAAACAATGGTGAGGGTCCATGTGGAATTGGCGGGTGGCCACCAATATCCACCTTGATCATTCATCCCCCCTTAGGAAGCAATGGTCCCCATTGCGTTGAGTTCCTCCATGAGAAGAGGGAACTTATGCTGAACTTGGTCTATGGTGAGCCACTTGCCCTCGTGAAGGAGTTGGCCTACTTTCACAACTCGATACAGTTGGATATTCTGTTGGTGAGTGTGTTTGATCTATGTGTCCATGATCCGATCAGTTGCATCTTGTTCCATTCAATCTGGATTTAACTCTATGGGTGTGAGTTGTTCTACAATGTCGGATGTGTCTAGTAATGGTGGAAAGTATGGCCGAAGGCAGTCCACATTGAACTCTAGGTGTAGGCCAAGGAATGCGGGAATGCTGAGCTCAAATGCATTGTCTCCCATAGCCTTGGTAATGGTGTAAGGACCATATCGGAGTGGTCTGAGTTTCCGATAGGCTCTAGTAAGGCGTTCCTTTTGCAAATGCAACCAGACTTTGTCACCCACCTGAAACTTGTGTGGCACTCGGTGTTGATCATGTCATTGCTTGTACTTGGCATTTGATTTCTCCAGAATGTCATGGACCTATTGGTGAATATGTTGGATGTGCTCAATGAAGTTGTTTGCCTTATTTGTTTCAACTGGATATGAGCCAAATCTGCGTGAGTAGCTATAAATGGCATGGCCACATCAATGGGACATAGTGGCTGGAATCCCAAGCCTACCTGAAAAGGGCTGTGGCTAGTCGAGCTATGGAGAGCCCGGTTGTAGCTGTGCTGAACATAGGGGAGGCTATCGTCCCATGTGCATAGATGCTTTGAGTTGTACATGCACAAAATGTGTACGATCATCCTGTTGACACTTTGTCTGGCCATCAGCTTGAGGATGGAAGGCTGTTGACTTAGTGATTTTGGTGTTGAGCATCGACCAGAGACTAGACCAAAATGTACTAAGAAACCTGCTGTCACAATCTGAGATGATAGACTTTGGGATCCCAAAGTGTACCCACACTTGTTCAAAGAAGATTTTAGCAGTGGCTTCTGCTGTGATATTCTTCTTGTAGGCAGCCATAATGGCCATTTTTGAGAACCTGTCGACAACCACAAAAACACAATCATTCCCATGCTTAATGGAAGGAAGGATTGACATGTAATCTATGGATATGGATTCCCAAGGTCGACTAGGGGTAGGCAGCGGGGCATAGAGGCCTTGCTTCTTGATGGTCGGTTTGGCAATGGCAGAGGCAGTGCATGATCTGATGTACTTCTCGAGATCCTGTCGAAGATTTGGCCAATAGAAATACTTTTGCAGTACTGCCACTATTTTCTCGACCCAAAAATTTCCAGCAACCCGAATATAGTGTGCTTCCCAAATAATCTTGGCATGCTCGTTTGAAGGAACACAAAGGTGGCCTAGGTGGCATAACAGGGCATCCTGGAGGTGAAAATCTAGAACATGTTGACCCTCCAAGAGTTTCTGGTATGTGTGGCTGAATTATGGGTCACTGTTGTAGAGACGTGGCCAATCAGAAGTCTCGTGCCCACAAGATTTGAGCATAGTGGTTAACGCCATGATCGGTGGTCGACTGAGGCAATCTGCAATATTATTGGTGCTACCCTTCTTATACTTGATATTCAAATGGAACTGTTGCAGGTATGTGGACCACTTCTGATGGCGATCATTTTGAAATTTTCGTTGGGTTTGTATGAACTTCAGGGGTCGGTGGTCTGTGTGGATGACTGTTTCCTTCCCCAAAATGTAATGCTTCCATTGTCAACAGGCCTGCACAATGGAATACTTCTCTTTATCATAAGTGGGATACTTCCGGACTGTGTCTGAAAGTGTTTCACTGTGATATGCCACTGGATGCCTGTGTTGAGTAAGGACTACCCCAATAGCATAATTAGAGGCATCTGTCTCGACCTCAAATGGTTGTTGTAAATTTGGTAACGTGAGCACTGGTGCCGTGCAGAGGCAATCTTTCAACTCTATGAATGGCTTCTGTTGAGATTTAGACCAAAAGAATTTTGCTTTCGCTCCTCCCTTGGTGGCTTGACTCAAGGGCCAAGTGATATGAGAAAACCCCAACATGAACTTGCGGTAGAAGTTGGCAAGACCTAGAAAGCTGCGGAGCTCTGTCAGAGTGGTTGGAGATGGCCAATCCCGAATGACTTGGATCTTGACTAGATCCACATGCACCCCCTGTTCATAAATAATGTATCCTAGATAATGAACCTGGGTCATGCCAAAAGTGAATTTCTCCAAATTAGCACATAGCTTGTGTTGCCTTAGTGTTTGGAGAACCTGTCGGATGTGGTGGAGGTGCTCTTCCCAACTCTGGCTAAAGATCAGAATGTCATCCAAGTATACCACTATAAATGAGTTGGTGAATGGCCGCAAGATGTCATCCATTAGCCTCATGAAGGTTGCAGGAGCATTCGTCAATCTGAAAGGCATAACCAACCATTCGAAAAGGCCCCCCTTGGCTTTGAAGGCAGTCTTCCACACATCAGAGGGTTTGATTGGTACCTAATGGTATCCTGACTTCAGATCGATCTTGCCGAAATATTTCGCCCCCTTTAGTTGGTCTAGGAGGTCATCAATCCGCGGGATCAGGTATCTATTACGAACAATGATCTTATTCAGTGCCCGGTAGTCAATACAGAGTCTCCAAGTCCCATCCTTCTTCTGTACCAACACGATCGGGCTCCCACAAGGTGATGAACTCGGACGGATGTGACCTTTCTGCAGTAACTCTTGAATCTGCTTGATTTCATCTTTCTCCAGAATGGAGCGCCGATAAATTGGTCCATTGGGTAGCGATGCACCTGGGGTTAGATCGATGGAGTGCTTGACCTGACAGTGCAGAGGAACCCCTGCAGGGGAGGTGAAGATGTCCTTTTACTCCACCATGACCTTGTCCATCTGTAGTTGTCGTGTAGATGGGCCCTGTCTCGAGGCTGTGGCCACCGTCTTCTTCTTTCCTTGAGGGCGTATCATCAGGAAAACAAATTTCCCAGTTTTGGAAATGAGCTTACTGCATTGTTTTGTAGTAACCAAAGAGATGGCGGTAGGCGGTGCTACCTCTGGTAGCCTGTAAAACTTATTTCCCAATGTAATAATAACAGCACGAGGCCTTGATTCATACACAGCATGTCGCTTCCACAAGTATGGTTGTCCTAATAATACATCACAAACTTCAAGGGGAGCAATATCACATAATACCTCATCCGTGAAAGGCTTGATGTTGTATGGAAGGTGACACTGCTGGCTCATGCGAAGATCCCATCCTTGGTGAAGCCACCCGATGGTGTACAGTTGTGGATTTGTTGTGGCCAGTAAGCCCAACCACTTCACGACCTCTGTTGAAATGAGGTTCTTTTGGCTCCCACTATCGACAATGAACTGTAGCGGGGAGCCCTTTACCCACATCTGGGAGTGGAAGAGACGCTCCTCCTCCTCTGGATCTTCGGGTTCATTTTTCTGGATCTTGGTGGTAGCAACAGTGGCGTTGGGATTCGCATCAATGATCTGCTTCCCTTTGTCATTCCCCTTGTCGGGTTCTGACTCAGAGTCAGAACATGCATCTGGTTTTGAAACCTTTAGCTTAGCCACCAATGACTGCCTAGCCCGACACTCACTAGTGCTGTGGGTGGAGCTCTTATGGAACTCACACCATTTTCCCGTGTCCTTTTTCAGCTTCGCGGCGCTGCTCTTTTCTTGCAGCTTTGGCAGGTTTTTTTGGGCTACCCCACCTTGGCTTTGTCCTTTATTCTGTGGTTTAGGGGCACCTTTCCCTTGCTTTGGATTCGCAGATCCAAAGTCTCACTTCTTTTGTTTAAACTTCTGCTCGACCTTGACGGCATATCGGTATGCTGTGCTGAGCGAGGAGAGGTTCAGGAATTTTATTTATTCCTGGATGTACTTGTGCAGGCAGCCATGGTATTTGAGTTTCAAATGCTGCTCTGTATCCTTGATACCCAACTTTGTGCGAAGGTTATGGAAAAGATTGGTGAACTCTAGCACGTCTTGGTCCCTCCCCTGCCGCAGCGTGGTCCACTTTATGTATTCATCCTAATAGCTTCCGACAGGGTAGGCTCCTTGATGGCATCCCAAAATGAATTCCAGGTGGGTGCGGCTGAAAATAGTGAGCCGGTACTTTCATCCTTATGCTCGCAATAGGTTTCCCACCAGTCCTTGACGTGGGGGGGCTGCTTTGAGAAGAGCGAAAACAATCTTTTCCTGACTCGAAAATTCATGAACAGAAAAATAACCCTCTAGTAGATTTAACCATTTATCTATGACATATGTGTCTATCTGACCCTTGAATATGGGGATTTCAAAATTAAATTGTACCTTAAAGGGCGTGGCATTTCTAGAGTAGCTGCTGGAAGCCGATGCATCGCTTCTGGGTAGCCGCTGAAGGATCTAGGCAAAGCTGTCCATCATCGCGTTCCATTGTCGCTCGAGGGCTTCTTCGAGAAATATTTTAATAGTATCTCCTGCCCCCTTGTCTTTCTTCTCATCCTCCATGGGAGGCCGTCGAGATTTGCGAGGCTGGTCTTGCAAAGGTTTGACTAGTTCAAGCCCTAACTCCTTATATCTCGACCTCGTTGGGGACATGATCTTCGTTTGACGAATGCTCCTGCAACCTTCATGAGGCTAATGGATGACATCTTGCAGCCATTCACCAACTCATTTATAGTGGTATACTTGGATGACATTCTGATCTTCAGCCAGAGTTGGGAAGAGCACCTCCACCACATCCGACAGGTTCTCTAAACACTGCGACAACACAAGCTATGTGTCAATTTGGATAAATGCACTTTTGGCACAACCCAGGTTCAGTATCTGGGATATATTATTGATGAATAGGGGGTGCATGTGGCTCCAGCCAAGATCCAAGTCATTCGAGATTGGCCATCTCCAACCACTCTGACATAGCTCTGCAACTTTCTAGGTATTGCCAACTTCTACTGCAGGTTCGTGTTGGGGTTTTCTCATATCACTTGTCCCTTGAGTCAAGTCACTAAGGGAGGAGCGAAAGCAAAATTCTTTTGGTCTTAATCTCAATAGAAGGCTTTCACAGAGTTGAAAGATCACCTCTGCACGGCACCAGTGCTCGTGTTACCAGATTTGCAACAACCATTTGAGGTTGAGATAGATGCCTCTGACTATGCTATTGGGGCAGTCCTTACTCAACATGGGCATCCAGTGGAATATCACAGTGAGATACTTTCAGACACAGTCTGGAAGTATCCCACTTATGAAAAAGAGATGTATTCCATTGTGTAGGCTTGCCAACAATGGAAGCATTTCATTTTGGGGAAGGAAATGGTCATCCACAAAGACCACTGACCCTTGTAGTTCATATAGACCCAAGGGAAATTGTAGAATGATTGCCATCAGAAGTGTTCTACGTACCTGTAACAGTTCCATTTGAATATCAAGTATAAGAAGGGAAGCAACAATAATGTTGCAGATTGCCTTAGTCAACCACCGATCATGGCGTTAACCACCATGCTCAACTCTTGTGGACACGAGACTTCTGATTGGCCACTTCTCTACAAAAGCAACCCAGAATTCAGCCAGACATACCAGACACTCTTGGAGGGTCAGCATGTTCCACAGTTTCACCTCGAAGATGCCCTGTTATGCCACCTAGGTCACCTTTGTGTTCCTTCAAGCGAGCATGCCAAGATGATTTGGGAAGCACACTACAATTGGGCTACTGGGCATTTCGAGGTCGAGAAAACAGTGGCAGTACTGCAAAGCTATTTCTATTGGCCAAATTTTTGTCAAGATGTCGGGAAGTACATCAGATCATGTACTGCCTATGCCATTGCCAAACCGACCATCAAGAAGCAAGGCCTTTATACCCCATTTCCTACCCCTAGTCGACCTTGGGAAACCATCTCCATGGATTACATGTTAGGCCTTCCTTCGACTAAGCATGGAAATGATTGTGTTTTTGTGGTCGTCGACAGGTTATCGAAGATGGCCATTATGGTGGCCTACAAGAAGAATATCATAGCAGAATCCATTGCTAAACTCTTCTTTGAACGAGTGTGGGTGCACTTTTGGATCCCATAGTCTATCATCTTAGATCAGGACAGTCGATTCCTCAGTACATTTTGGTCTAGTCTCTGGTCAATTCTAGACACCAAACTCACTAAGTCCACAACCTTCCATCCTCAAACTAATGGCCAGACAGAGGTTGTCAATAGGATGATTGTACACATTCTGTGCATATACAACTCAAAGCATCCCCGCACATGGGACGATAGCCTCCCCTATGTTGAGCACAGCTACAACCGAGCTCTTCATAGCTTGACTGGCCATAGCCCTTTCCAGGTGGGCTTGGGATTCTAGCCACTATGCCCCATTGATGTGGCCATGCCAACTCACACAGATTCGGCTCATGTCTAGTCTGAAACAGACAAGGAAAGTAGCTTCATTGAGCACATCCAACATATTCGCCAGCAGTTCCATGACATTCTGGAGAAATCAAATGCCAAGTATAAGCAACGACATGATCAACATCAGGTGCCACACAAATTTCTGGTGGGCGACAAAGTCTGGTTGCATTTGAAAAAGGAACACCTTACTGGAGCCTATCAGAAACTGAGACCACTCCGATATGGCCCTTACACCATTACTAAGGTTGTGGGAGACAATGCATTTGAGCACAACATTCCCCCATTCCTTGGCCTACACCCAGTGTTTAGTGTGGACCGCCTTTGGCCATACTTTCCACCATTACTAAACACATCTGAGATTGCAGAACAACTCACACCCACAAAATTAAATCCAGACTACATGGAACAAGCTACAACCGATCGGATCATGGACACACAGATCAAGAACACTCACCAACATAATATCCAACTATATTGAGTTGTCAAAGCAGGCCAACTCCTTCACCAGGGCAAATGGCTCACGAGGGACCAAGTTCAACAAAAGTTTCCTCATCTCATTGAGGAACTCAATGCAATGGCGACCATTACTTCCTAAGGGGGGAGGAATCATCCAAGTGGATATTGGTGGTCACCTGCAAAGTCCACCTGGACCCCCACCATTGTTTCTCTTAGCATTCTCAGTTTCCTTAATTGTAGCACAACTTACTATTTTTAGCAGTTTTTCGGGTCCTAAACTTCCAGAGCCATTTTGAGGCCCTAAACAATGTTTTTTTGGGAAAACTGGGAGAAACATGGGTCCATGGATAAATGTTTCTCTTCCGAAAGTTATATTTCTCGGATAGCTCTTTCTAATGAGATATTGTGCACGTTAAACGGAGGTCATATGCCAAAGTTACGACCCCAGAAAGTTGATGTACCAATTTACGCAAATGAGGCCCATAGTTTGGCATTAAATCTTCTAGGGTTAGGTTTTTGGGTGTTTAGGATTTTCCATTGTTTCTCAACAATAAATAGGCCTTCAAGCCTCATTGTAAGATAATTTAGAGGCATGTAGCCACCACATCTCTTCTCAGAGATAAGCTACCATCGCCCTAGTTGGTTTATTTCCAGTACTGTTTGTAAGCATATTTCAGTATTTTACATTAATGAAATGAAGTACTATTTCCACTGCATATCTGTGTTTATGGTTATCTCTATAATTTGTTGTGTTCCTGTTTAAATTTGGATCACAAATTAAAAAAGCTTAGGAAAGAATAGCAGAAGCTTCACAAAACAGTAAAAAGGCTTAGAAGAAAAATAAAGGAAATCACAGCGGGAAAGGTCCCAGACAAAACCCCGGAGATAGCAAACATGACTGTACTGACATAATCATATGAAGGGAGGGCTACAGTGACTCAAACTGTGCCCATACCCACTCAACCAGTCATCATTCAAGAAGAACAACATGCAATTTTCGTAGATGTAACTACTTATACAGAGGATGTACCCTCTTATAGCATGGCTACTCAGACAGAGGCTTGGACCTCCCATAATAAAGAAATTTAGATAGAAAACATCCTTTCTCATAGCATAAGCACCCAAACAAGCTTACAAGCTAGAGACGTCATGACACCCAATGACCCCATTATACTGAATCTTCAGGAAGAATTAGCATAGGCTCGTCTCGCATTAGAATGACTTGAACAAGAAACTGTTTCCTAGAAAAAATACCAAGAGTTGCAGAGGCAGCTTCAGAAAATGAATGCAACAGAGAGCGAGACCTTTGAAAGATACAAAAAAGCAGAAGAGAAAATTGAGAGAATCAAGCTTAGATTAGATAGGGTCATAGCTCGGACAAACACCATGTACTCGTTATATGTAGATGTCTTGGCATGCAGGGCTCCTGCCACTAATTATGCCTTGTTTTTGTTAGAATGATACTTGTTGTTGAAAATTAAAGCCATGAGAGCTTGAAAACCAATCGAATTAAAAACTGTTGAAGATTTGATAAATTGTTGCAAACAACATGGTGTAAAGGTTCAAAGGCTTCTTTGTGAATTTTACGTGCACAATTTTGTATTAGAGGATGAGGTGGAAAATAACCCCAACCCTTTTGTTGGAGATGTTCAATTCCAAGCCTTTATCTCATTTGTAGTCAATCAACTTAAATGGTTCAAAGCTCATAACACATTCCAAAGCCAAGGCATGGATTAGATCTTTGGGTAAGAAGTGAACCTAAGCACCCTTTGCAAATTCTTGCTAATCATAAGAGTCTGATGACAAGGGAAGGGGTGATTAAAATTTTACAGTCTATTCAGAAGGAGATTGTACAGACAGGAGTAGCATACTTTCTCTCCATTCAGGAAAGTTCTTTGGCTGCATCTAAGCTCAGGTGGACAGTCTCCACTAGAAGTGTATAGGATAGAAAGCCATTTAATTATAGAAATTTTAAAACAGTTGCAGACCATTTTGTCACTTATAGCATTCTCATTTTGAGGGAAGGACCTTATTGGTTAGGATGTTGCCCCATCATTTGGTATCCTCTTGAAGGTTTCCGGGATATATACGAATTGCTTGAAGGGAAGGAAGGGCTTGCCTTTGAGCTCTTGGCACAAAATCATGGTTGTAGACCACTTTTGGATGTTCCTTCTCCAGCCTACTCTTTAACTACAATGCATATGAATTACTTGCTTTTCATGAGCCCATGAAATAGGGTAAGCAGGGGAGTATGTTGAGTTAGAAAATGGGTATGTATTTTTTTTCCTTGATTCTTATGTTTTCCATATCTTAAAGCGGTAATATATCGAGGAATTATGGTAAGAAATGAAGGAATTATTTGTAGTTACGATTTATCTAACTTTTACCCTTCTTA
>APFE030043067.1:81236-100083 GCA_000404065.3 Pinus taeda | reverse complement strand
TCCAAAACCATGGACCGAAAAACCATAGGTAGGTTCGCCCAACCTAATATAGGGTCCAAAAAAAATTTTTCTCGGGGCGCTGCCCCGAACCCCGTAGAGGGGGGCTACTCACCCCCCTCAAACTCCCCGGACAAGGGGGGCTGCCGCCCCCCGTTGCGCAATCAGTGCAACGAAGGGGGGGCTCCGCCCCCCCTCTAACCCCCTGGTTCACTACGTAGGTTAGTAGTGGAAAGAATATAACACAACCCAACAGCTTTTCCAGAATAGCTGTTGTAAGCCAATGTATTGCCCAGGGTAGCCACTGAAGGATCTAGGAAAGCTGTCCATCATTGCATTCTATTGTCTCTTGAGGGCTTCCTTGAGCAATATTTTGATAGGATCTCATGCCCCCTCATATTTATTTTCATCCGCCATGGGAGGCCGTTGGGATTTGTGAGGTTGGTCTTGCAAAGATTCTACCAGTTCAAGCCCTAACTCTTTATATCTCGACCTCGTTGGGGACATTAAAAAAAAACAGAGAAAGAAAAGCAAACCACTCTGATACCATTGATCCGGATTTAAACAGAAACGAAACAAATTACAGAGATAACCATAAACATAGAGATACAGCGGAAATAATACTTAATTTCATTTATGTAAAATACTGAAATATGCTTACAAATAGAAATAGAAATAAACCAGCTAGGGTGATGGTAGCTTATCTCTGAGAAGAGATGTGGCGGCTACATACTTCTAAACTGCCTTACAATGAGGCTCAAGGGCCTTTTTATTATTAAACAATAAGAGCAAACCCTAAACGACCAAAACCCTAACCCGAGGAGATGTAACACCAAGAGTTTATGGGCCTCATTAGGGTGAGTTGGACAGCCAACTTCTCGGGGTCGCGACTTGGTCATATTATCTCTATTTGATGCGCATGATAGCCTGTTGGAAAGTTATCTCCGAGGACTACGACTAAAAAGATGATTTAAGAAAAAACTTTGCTAGCGGTAGATTTCCAAAAAAACGTCGTTTAGGACCTCAAAATGGCTCTAAACGTTTAAGACCCGAAAAACTACTAGAAATAGTAAATTGTACTACAATTAAGGAAATTGAAAAATTGAAAGAAGCAACAGTGGGGGTCCAAGTGGAATTGGCAGGTGGCCACCAATAACCACCTTGATCATTCCTCCCCCCTAAGGAAGCAATGGTCCCTATTGCGTTGAGTTCCTCCATGAGATGAGGGAACTTCTACTGAACTCGGTCCCTAGTGAGCCACTTGCCCTGGTGAAGGAGTTGACCTACTTTAACAACTCGATACAGTTGGATATTCTGTTGGCGAGTGTGATTGATCTGTGTGTCCATGATCCGATCAGTGACAACTTGTTCCATGCAATCTGAATTTAACTCTGTGGGTGTGAGCTATTCTGCAATGTCGGATGTGTTTAGTAATGGTGGAAAGTATGGCCGAAGGCGGTCCACATTGAACACTGGGTGTAAGGAAAGAAATGGGGGAATGTTGAGCTCAAATGCATTGTCTCCCACAGCCTTGGTAATGGTGTAAGGACCATATCGGAGTGGTCTGAGTTTCTGATAGGCTTCAGTAAGGCGTTCCTTTTGCAAATGTAACTACACTTTGTCACCCACCTGAAACTTGTGTGGCACCCGATGTTGATCATGTCATTGCTTGTACATGGCATTTGATTTCTCTAAAATGCCATGGAACTGTTGGCGAATATGTTGGGTGTGCTCAATGAAGTTGTTTGCCTTTTCTATTTCAGACTAGACATGAGTCAAATCTGCATGAGTAGCTACAAATGGCATGGCCACATCAATGGGAAATATTGGCTGGAATCCCAAGCCCACCTGAAAAGGGTTGTGGCTAGTCGAGCTATGGAGAGTGCAGATGTAGTTGTGCTAAACATAGGGGATGCTCTCGTCCCATGTGTGTGGATGCTTTGACTTGTACATGCGTAGAATGTGTACGATCATCCTGTTCACAACCTCTGTTTGGCCATCAGTTTGAGGATGGAAGGTTGTAGACTTAGTGAGTTTTGTGTCCAACATTGACCAAAGACTGGACCAAAACGTACTGAGGAACTTGTTGTCCCGATCTAAGATGATAGACTGTGGGATCCCAAAGTGTACCCACACTCATTCAAAGAAGAGTTTAGTAGTGGCTTCTGTTGTGATATTCTTCTTGCAGGCTTCCATAATGGCCATCTTCGAGAACATATCGGCGACCACAAAAGCACAGTCATTGCCATGCTTAGTGGAAAGAAGGTCTGACATGTAATCCATGGAGATGGATTCCCAAGGTCAACTAGGGGTAGGTAGCGGGGTATAGAGGCCTTGCTTCTTGATGGTTAGTTTGGCAATGGCGCAGGCAGTGCATGATCTGATGTACTTCCTAACATCCTGTCGAAGATTCGGCCAATAGAAATACTTCTACAGTACTGCCACCGTTTTCTCAACTCCGAAATGCCCATCAACCCATATGTAGTGTGCTTCCCAAATCATTTTGGCACGCTCACTTGAAGGAACACAAAGGTGACCTAGGTGGTATACCAGGGCATCCTGGAGGTGAAAATCTGGAACATGCTAACCCTCCAAGAGTGTCTGGTATGTGTGGCTGAATTATAGGTCGTTTTTGTAGAGAAGTGGCCAATCAGAAGTCTTGTGCCCACAAGATTTGAGCATAGTGGTTAACACCATGATCGGTGGTCAACTGAGGCAATCTACAACATTATTGGTGCTGCCCTACATATACTTGATATTCAAATGGAACTGTTGGAGGTATGTGGACCACTTCTGATGGCGATCATTTTGCAATTTCCCTTGGGTTTGTATGAACTACGGGGGTCGGTGGTCTATGTGGATGACCATTTCCTTCCCCAAAATGTAATGCTTCCATTGTCGGCAGGCCTACACAATGGAATACATCTCTTTGTCATAAGTGGGATACTTCTGGACTGTGTCCGAAATTTTCTCACTGTGATATGCCACTAGATGCCCGTGTTAAGTAAGGACTGCCCCAATAGCATAGTCAGAGGCATCTGTCTCGACCTCAAATGGTTTTTTCAAGTCTGGTAATGCGAGCACTGGTGTCGAGCAGAGGTGATCTTTCAACTCTATGAATGCCTTCTGTTGAGATTCAAACCAAAAGAATTTTTGTTTCACTCCTCCCTTGGTGACTCGACTCAAGGGAAAAGTGATATGAGAAAATCCCAACACGAACTTGCGGTAGAAGTTGACAAGACCTAGAATTCTATGAAGCTTTGTCAGAGTGGTTGGAGATGGCCAATCCCAAATGACTTGGATCTTTGTTGGATCCACATCCACCCCCTGCTCATCAATAATGTATCCCAAATACTAAACCTGGGTCATGCCAAAAGTGCATTTCTCCAAATTTCACATAACTTGTGTTGTCGTAGTGTTTGGAGAACCTGTCGGATGTGGTGAAGGTGCTCTTCCCAACTATGGTTGAAGATCAGGATGTCATCCAAGTATACCACTACAAATGAGTTGATGAATGACCGCAAGATGTCATCCATTAGGCTCATGAAGGTTGCAGGAGCATTTGTCAATCTGAAAGGCATAACCAACCATTCGAAAAGGCCCTCGTTGGCTTTGAAGGCAGTCTTCCACACATCGGAGGGTTCGATTGATACCTAGTGATATCCTGACTTCAAATTGATCTTGCTGAAATATTTTGCTCGCTTCAATTGGTCTAAGAGATCATCAATCCATGGGATCGGGCACCTATTATGGACAGTTATCTTGTTCAGTGCCCAATAGTCAATATAGAGTCTCCAAGTCCCATCCTTCTTCTGTACCAACACGATTGGGCTCCCACATGGCGATGAACTCGGACGGATGTGACCTTTCTGCAGCAGCTCCTAAATCTGCCTCTTGATTTCATCATTCTCCAGAATGGAGCCTCGATAGATTGGTCCATTCGTCAGCGGCACACCTGGGGTCAGATCGATGGAGTGCTTGATTTGATAGTGCAGAGGAACCCCTACAGGGGAGGTGAAGATGTCCTCGTACTCCTCACGACCTTGTCCATCTATAGTTGTCGTGTGGAGGGGCCTTGTCTAGAGGTCGTGGCCACCGTCTTCTTCTTTCCTTGAGGGTGTATCATCAGGAAAACAAATTTCCCGGTTTTGGAAATGAGCTTACTGCATTGTTTTGCATTAACCAAAGAGACGGTGGTAGGCAGTACTACCTTTGGTATCTTGTACAAATTATTTTCCAAAGTAACAATAACAGCATGGGGACTTGATTCATACACAGCATGTCGCTTCCACAAGTATGGTTGTCCTAATAATACATCACAAACGTCAAGGGGAGAAATGTCACACAATACTTCATCCGTGAAGGGCTTGATGTTGTATGGAAGGCGATGCTATTGGATCACGCGAGGATCCCGTCCTTGGTGAAGCCACCCGATGGTGTATGGTTGTGGATGTGCTACGGTCAGTAAACCTAGCCACTTCACGACATCTGCCAAAATGAGGTTCTTTTGGCTCCCACTGTCGACAATGAGTTGTAGCAAAGTGCCCTTTACCCATGTCTGGGAGTGGAAGAAACACTCCTCCTCCTCTGGATCTTCGGGTTCCTCCTTCTGGATCTTCATGGTGGCAACGGTGGTGTTGGGCTTCGCATCGATAATCTGCTTCAATTTTTCATTCCCATTTTCAGGTTCTGACTCAGAGTCAAAACATGCATCTGATTCTAAAACCTTTAGCTTGGCCACTAGTGACTTCTTGGACCGACACTCACTTTTGTTGTGAGTGGAGCTCTTATGGAACTCACACCACTTTCCTGTGTCCTCTTTTGGCTTTGCGGTGTTGTCCTTTACTTGCAACTTTGGTGGGTTTTCTTGGGCTGCCTCGCTTTGGCTTTGTCCTTTGTTCTGCGGTTTGGGGGCACCTTTCCCTTGCTCTGAATTCGCAGATCCAAAGTCTCGCTTCTTATGTTTAAACTTTTCCTCAACCTTGACGGCATATTGATATGTTGTGCCAAGCAAGGAGATGTTCAGGAATTCAATTTCTTCCTGGATGTACTTGTATAGGCAGCCATGGTATTTGAGTACCAAATGCTGCTCCATATCCTTGATACCCAACTTTGTGCGAAGGGTATGGAAAATATTGGTGAACTCTGACACGTCTTTGTCCCTTCCCTGCCGCATCGTGGTCCACTTTATGTATTGATCCCCATAGCTTCCGACAAGGTAGTATTGCTCCTTGATGGCATCTCGGAATGAATTCCAAGTGGGTGCATCTGAAAATAGTGAGCCTGTACTTTCATCCTTCTGCTCGCAGTAGGTTTCCCACCAGTCCTTGACGTGGGGGGCTGCTTTGAGGAGAGCGAAAATAATCTTTTCCAGACTGGAAAAATCATGAACAAAAAAAAAAACCCTCCAGCAGATTTAACCACTTATCGACAGCATCTACATCTATCGGACCCTTGAATATGGAGATTCAAAAATTAACTTGTACCTTAAACGGTGCAATGTTTCTAGAGTAGCTGCTGGAAGCTGATGTGTCGCCCCTAGGTAGCCGCTGAAGGATCTGGGCAAAGTTGTCCATCATTGCATTCCTTTCTCGCTCAAGGGCTTCCTCGAGCAAGATTTTGATAGGATCTCCTACCCCCTCATCTTTCTTTTCATCTTCCATTGGAGGTCGTCGGGATTTGCGAGGTTGGTCTTGCAAAGATTCGAGCAGTTCAAGCCCTAACTCCTTATATCCCGACCTTGTTGGGGACATGCAAAGAAAAATAGAGAAAAAAAGAAAACCTCTTTAATACCATTGATCCGGATTTAAACTGGAATGCAACAAATTACAGAGGTAACCATAAACACAGAGAGGCAATGGAAATAATACTTCGTTTCATTAATGTAAAATACTAAAATATGTTTACAAACAGAAATGGAAATAAACCAGTTAGCGATTGTAGCTTATCCTTGAGAAGGGATGTGGTAGCTACATGTCTCTAAACTGTCTTACAATGAGGCTCAAGGGCCTTTTTATTATTGAACAATAAGAGCAAACCCTAAAAAACTAAAACCCTAACCCGGGGAGATGTAACACCAAGAGTTTATGGGCCCCGTTGGGGTGAGTTGGACAGCCAACTTCTCGGGGTCACGATTTGGACATATTATCTCTGTTTGAAGCGCATGATACCCCGTTGGAAAGATCTCTCCGAGGAATATGACATAAAATACAATTTTGGACAAAAAATTGTTGGTGGTAGATTTCCACAAAAACATCGTTTAGGGCCTCAAAATAGCTCCGGAAGTTTAGGACCCGAAAAAACAGCTAAAAATAGTAAACTATGCTACAATTAAGGAAACTGAAAAACTGAAATAAGCAATGGTGGGGGTCCAAGTGGAATTGGAGGGTGGCCACCAATATCCACCTAGATCATCGATGGAGTTCAAGATCATGGGGTCTCACATTTTCAGGGTAAAGATTCAACCCAAGAAATGTGGGAAGCTTTGTCTTTACTGTATGAAGGTTCTTCCGAACAGCGGAAGATGTACTTAGAACAAAAGTTTTAGCAGACATTGATGTAGAAGGGAGAAGAGGTTAAATCCTATCTTCAACGTCTTCAGGACACCAGAGACCATCTTATTGCAGTGGGGTCTACTCCTCAGTTTACTACAATGATAAGGACGGCCCTGAATGGAGTTTCGAATGAATGGCAAGTCTTCGTCCAAAATATTGGGCGGGGAAAGACTACCTTCATGGGAGGAGATGTGGGCAACTCTTCAACAGGAAGAATTAAGGAGAGATTTGGTTAAGGTCAACTTCAATGGCAGTAGTGGGAGTGGTACAAAGACCAAGGAGGAGGAGGAGAACACAACTCTAGCATCAAAGGGTGTTAAGTTATGGTATGTTCTATGCTTATAGCAGTTTACTTATCTTTCTTATTATAATCCACCGATTAGCAATCACATGTACATAAAGTAAAGTGCGGATAGAACATAAAACGATCAACAGAAAACAAGCCAAGACAAGAGACACAAGATGTGGTGGCTAGCCAGGGACAAACCCCAATGTGGGGAAGCCCTTTGATCAAATCTTCCTTTATCTTCAATAATTTAGTAGAGAGAAATAGTACATATATCTGATTTACATCAACAACAACAAACCCTAGATCAACCAAACTAGGGAAGACAATATCTTGCAAACCGACTATCGGATCAGCTTGATTCCTTCACCAAAAAATGCGGCCTTCAGAGGAGATCCATATTCACTTATAACACAATTTTGAGGAGGGAGTCTGATGGTCAACGTTGGTCAAACTTTTGATCTGCAGTTGCAACCCTAAATTGTTCACCTTCCTTCCACACGTGTGAGAGAAGAGTCTCTTTTTGCATAGCAGGAGAAGAGCCTCTTTTCTACGCAGGAGAGAGAGATAGATGTGATGAGTTGAGTGAGTTCAAATGAGGAAAATACCTCCTATATTTATACACAACTGTTGATGATTGAATAGATGCGACTGTTGGGCTTCTGAGCCTACATGAGTTGTTGGTCGACTTGATAATTATTCCATAATCAAAATAAATTCATATCTCCATAAATACTTATTAGAATCAGATGATCTTTAGATCAATCCTACACCTCTCAACGAGATGAATCTAATAGAAATATTATCAGCCATGAATAAGATGACCCATATGGAGTTTGGCCCTAGTTTCCAATTTTAACACTCCCTCTCAACTAGGGAGAACTCCATCTGCAATCTGTTTGTCAGTCGCTACTATTCATCCATAAAATGCACTGCGCTGTACAACTTGATCCCTGCTCTACTCTGCTCTATCCTGCCTTCTCTGCTCTGTTCTATTTTTCCCTGTTCTGATCTGCTCTACTCTGCTCTTTTCTACTCTATCTGAATTATGAAGAGGAAGAAATGATTGAGGATGTATCATACTGACTCAAAGTCAGTCTCAGAGTGTGTACCACTGGTCCCAGACCAGTCCTCAACTGACCCGAATTCAATGTCATAGTGGGTACAACTCCTACCAATGGTCCCAGACTAGTATCATCCTCCACTGACTCAAAGTCAGTCTCAAAGTGTGTACCACTGGTCCCAGACTAGTCCTCAGTCAACCCGAAGTCAATGTCATAGTGGGTATGACTCCTACCACTGGTCCCAGACCAGTATCATTGATCCTAGATCAATGAAGGTCATCCTAGCATAGGGAGTACGGTAGATACAGTGATGCGTCCATCGGTACTACTATGGTCCCTATCCTCATTTTCCTACTCATTGATCAGATGAGAGGTACTTCCCATGAGTCTCAGACTGCATGGGTAGGATGCCTCCACAGGAGAACTAATCAATAATGTCCTCACTGGAGAACTAATCATCCTGCTACACAATTGTCATGGAGAACACATCATCCAGACCTCACAGGAGAACTAATCATCCTGCTACATAGTTGTCATGGAGAACACATCATCTAGACCTCACAAGAGAACTAATCATCCTGCTATATAGTTGCCACGGGGTGTTACAAGGAAATTTTTTATTCTTTTACCCTGTGGTCATATGTCACTCCAACAAGTACCCCAAACCACTCCCCCCCACCCCCCGGAGCTACAAGAGCTCTATACATCATACAGGACCCTCATCAGAGGGTTTATGAATGACACCAAGTCGTTCTCAGAAAGTCAAAAATTTGACCTTTCCTAGGGGCTTTTTCAGAATGTCGGTGACCTGTTCATCTGTACCGATATGTTGGAGCCTTACAGCTCCCCGCTGCACCATATCTCGAATATAGTGGTACCTAGTATTGATATTCTTGGAGCGATCATAAAATACGGGATTCTCTGACAAACGAATCCCACTCTGGTTGTCACATAGGATCACAGTGGTATCCAGTGTAAATCAAAACAGCTCACTGAAGAGATTTTGCAACCAGACTGCATCACAGGAGGCCATGCTAGCAGCAATATACTCTACCTCGGCAGTGCTCAAAGCCACTGACTTCTACTTCCTGCTCATCCAGAATATCGAAGCAGATCCCAAGGAGAAACAACACCCAGAAGTGCTCTTACGATCCACCACTGTGCCTGCCCAATCAGCATATGTGTATCCAAGTAGTCTCACATCTCCGACAGTGTATCTTAGTCCATATGTAATTGTGCCACGAAGATATCTTAACAGATTCTTGGCACCAATCCAATGTATGTAATGAGGTTCAACAATATGTTGACTTAATGTGTTGACTGCAAAGCATATATCTAGATGGGAGTTCACTAAGAACATTAATGCTTCGACGAGTTGTCGATACTCAGTAGCATTTCGTAAAACAAGTCCAGCAGCACTGCCGCTTAACTTCTTGAAGTGAAGCTCCATCAGGGTAGTTACAGGCTTGCAATCTACCATACCAAATATTTCCAATATCTTCACCACATATTTTCCTTGAGATAAGAAAATTTCCCTTGGCTTCTACCAGACTTCAAATCCTAGGAAATAGTGCATCAGTCCTAGGTCCCATTTCAAATTTAGAAGCCAACTCCCTCTTACATTTGTGAATGAGAGGGTCTGCACTTGTTAGGAAGAGGTCATCCACATATAGCACTAGTATGAGAGGTTTGTCATCTTCAACCTTAAATTAGAGGTTATGGTCAGCACTCCTAGTTAATCCCAGCTTCATCAAGTAGCTATCAATCCTCTCATACCATGCTTGGGGTGCTTGCTTCAACCCATAGAGAGCCTTCTTCAACCTGCATACATGAGATTTTCCATCATCAATCTAAAATCCTTCGGGTTGCTCTAGGTAGACCTCTTATTTGATCGAACCATGCAAGAACACAGTCTTGACATCCATCTGATGTAGGTTCCATCCTTGTGAAGCAGTAAGGGCTATGATCGAGCGGATGGTGGTATATCTGGCAACAGGTGCAAATATCTCATCATAGTCTATACCTTCACGAGTGACAAAAAGAGCCTTAAATTTTTTCGTAATTCCATCTGCTACATGCTTTATCTTGTAAAGCCATTTAGAAGTGACAATTGTCTTGTCTTGGGGTCCGGGAACTACTTCCCAGACATCATTCTTCCTAATAGACTCATACTCTTCGGTCATAGCATCCTTCCATACTTGATGCTTGAGGACATCTGAGAATGATGAAGGCTCATTTTGTATGATCGTGCTCATGATGGTTAGGTATCCCTGATACCTGTTGGGTTTCTTACTTTCAAGAAAGGTTCCTCAGGGTGCAGTGTGTCCTTCAGCATCATCGAGTAGCCCCCTAAGCCAAGAGGGCCTCTTCCTAGAAGAGGAAGGTTCAGGTGGATGAATAGGACCCATGGGTTCTTCCACATCAAGCATTGTTTCATCATCCTTTTCTTTCAATTCCCTGGTGTCGGCTTCTTGAGAGCTCCTCAAAGTCGGAAGATTGTCCACCTTACTCAGGGATATATCTTCGTCAAAGGTGACATCATGACTAATCACGGCTTCCCTTTGATTGGCTACATAGATTCTATAGCCCTTGGTATTTTCACCATAGCCCACGAAGATTCCTTTCTTTCCAAATGCACCCAATTTATTCCTTTTCTCTTTCCGCACATGGAAATATACAAGGCTTCCAAAAATTCTAAAATGAGATACGTCAGGTTTCTTACCAGTAAACATTTATTCAAGAGTCTTGGAATCCAATGCTTGATGAGGGCATCAGTTTTGTATATATACGAAGGTGTTTGCAGCTTCGGCCCATAGAAACTTCAGAAGTCTTTGATCATGGAGCATGGCACGGACAGCTTCCATAATCGTACGGTTCTTCCTTTCCGCCACACCATTCTGTTTAGGAGTATATGGTGTAGTGGTCTCCCTCTTGATGCCAGCCTCTTTACAAAATTCATGAAACTCGTTAAATTCATATTCAATCCCATTATCAGTTCTTAAGATCTTGATCTTCTTTTCGGTTTGATTCTCGATCAAGGCTTTGAAGTGTCGAAACTAAGAGAACACTTCATCCATAAATATCCTCCCAAGGAGTTCATAGGCATCATACTAGATATGTCTAAGTGAACCAGTTGTAATATATCAGAGGTCTTGCTTTGGCTTGAGGGAATGGTCCCCTTTTGGGCTTTCCTTCGGCACATCCCGAATATACACCTTCTTTCTCTACTCGAAATTCGGGCATCCCTATTACCATTTGTCTTACATCGGGTAGAGATTTATAATGAAGGTGGGAAAACCTCTGATGCCAAAGTTCGGACTGAAGAGATGTGTCACAAGACATGACACCTAGTGGACTTACACCGACCTGATATAATGAATCAACTTGAAACCCAAGAGTGAAGGCATCTTTAACATTATTTTTCCATATGCATACCTTGCCATCGCTAAAGGTCACCTTGTAGCCTTTGTCTTCCATTGCCGAGATGGACACCAGGTTCTTTTTGAGGTGAGGTACATATAATACTTCCTGTAAGTGGATCGTATTACCTTGATTCAATTTAAGAGAGACATTGCCTACACCTTTCACAAGATATTTCATATTATCTCCAAGGACAATTTCCAGGTCAGTTTCTTTCTCTATCAGATTATGGAGAACTTCTTTGTAACTAGTGAAGTGCCTTGAGGCACCATCATCAATGAGCCAAATTCCCATTGAGTCCGAAGGAGCAGAGGTAGATAAAGCAGCTGGTAGATAATATTCAGCCTGCTTATTTTCAACAATGTTGGATTCATACCTAGAATTTCTAGCCTTCTTGAATGTTGTCCTCTTCCTTGATTTCTAGCACTCCTTTTACCTTTGCTATTAAATTTTCCATTCCTTTGATTGCCATGAGAGGGATTTTGATCATTGTCCCCATGTGAGTCTCTTCTATCAGGGCACTCCCTTGCATAGTGACCTGCTTTATCACAAATGTAACATCATCCTTTTCTTCCACCCTTAGGTCTAGCCTTTCTTTTCTATTTAGTCCCGGAATTATTTCTTTTCTTAGCATGAGAAGAAAAGGTAGCAGGAGGATCTTTAGGCATGGGCATTTCTTGCTCTTCTACCCTTGTTTATTCTTGAATGCATCTAGCCATTAATTCCTCGAAACTAGGGATTACATTATTGTTCAAAAGAGTAGTCCTGAACTCGTACCATTCGGATGGTAATCCTCCAAGAGTCATGAGTGCCATTTCCCTTTCAGTAATAGTCTCCCCAATAGATAGGAGATCGTTCCTGATCTCAGTGATTCTTAAGAAGTATGCTTGCATACACTCATCTTTGCCCTTCTTAATTTCCTTCAGCTTATTTCTAAGAAACAAAACTTGATTTACATCATTAACTTTAAATAAACTCACCAGTCTATCGTAGATTTCCTTGGACGTGTTTAGGTCAGAGATGTAGCCCACCAAGTGCTTGTCGATAGAGTCTCGGATTATCTTCTTTGTTTTGACTTCACCAGTTTTCCATTTGTTCCTGGCAGCAGCGGGTGCATTTGATGGAAGCTCAACAATATTTCCTCTCACTTGGTCCAACACTCCTTGATCTTCTAACATTAGATCGATAGACATCTTCCATCCGTGATAGTCAACTTTCTCACGGAGCTTGTCTTTGGTAGGGAAGAGTGTTGAGGACCCCGTAGTTCTTTTAGGATAGCCTTGGCAATCTTCTCTTTGGTGATTGCTCTTGCTCTTGCTTGGGCTTTATCTTCACCTCAGCTCCAATACCATGTTAAGTTATGGTATGTTCTACGCTTATAGCAGTTTACTTATCTTTCTTATTATAATCCACAGATTAGCAATCACATGTACATAAAGTAAAGTGCAGATAGAACATTAAACGATCAACAGAAAGCAAGCCAAGACAAGAGATAGAAGATGTGGCGGCTAGCTAGGGACAAACCCCAATGTGGGGAAACCCTTTGATCAAATCTTTCTTTATCTTCAATAATTTAGCAGAGATAAATAGTACATAAATCTGATTTACATCAACAACAGTAAACCCTAGATTAGTGAAACTAGGGCAGACAATATCTTGCAAACCGACCGTCAAATCAGCTTGATTCCTTCACCAGAAAAAGACGCCTTCAGAGGAGATCCAGATTCACCTATAGCGCAGTTCTGAGGAGAGAGTCTGATGGTCAACACTGGTCAAACTTCTGATCTGCAGTTGCAGCCCTAAATTCTACATCTTCCTTCCACCTGTGTGAGAGAAGAGTTTCTTTCTGCACAGTAGGAGAAGAGCCTCTTTTCTGCGCAGGAGAGAGAGAGAGATGTGATGAGTTGAGTGAGTCCAAATAAGGAAAACTTCTTGTATTTATACACAACTGTTGATGATTGAATAGATGCGACTGTTGGGCTTCTGAGCCTACATGAGTTGTTGGTCGGCTTGATAATTATTCCATAATCAAAATAAATTAATATCTCCATAAATATTTATCGGAATTAGATGATATTTAGATCAATCCTACACCTCTCGACGAGAGGAATCTAATAAAAATATTGTTGACCATGAATAATATGACCCACATGGATTTTGGCCCTAGTTTCCAATTTTAACAAAGGGAAAGCGTAAGAAAAGGCGGAAGGACATTTCGAAGGTGAAATGTTTCAGATGTGGCGAGCTGGGCCACTTTGCATCCCAGTGTCCTTTGAAGCAAAAGGATAAGGATGAGAAACATGATCCTAAGGTTGCTACAACAAAAATTGACAAAGATGAATTTGCTATGAGTGCCCACACATCTCCAGGAGGGAAATGGGGTGATATAGAACTATACTCGGGAGGACTACATGTGGTAGGATCCTTGAGGAGTCCACCTCTTGGATCAATTCCTTGCTACAAGATCCCAAGATTCAACAATAGCGAGATGGACTTAGTGTCAGATGATGCAGTGGGTTGATTGGAGAGACGGATGCAGTAGCTTGAGACTAGAGACTAATCAGTGCAAAGCAAGGTTGGCAACAATGTAGGCGGCATAGTGCAGAAGTCTGCAGCAACGCAAAAGATTCAGAGGGTCAGAGACTAGTAGCAGTCAGATTCCAACATTCACATGGTATTATACTGAACATAGTTAGTTCAAAAATTTCAGATGCTTTTTTGTTGCTGAGCAGCAACAATTGGAAAATGACACAATGCAGAGTTAGCAGTGGCAGTGATAGCAATAGATGCAGAGGGAGTTGTAGTACTAATGCAATAGTGCTAGTGGTAGTGTCATGGGTAGTAGTACAGTAGAAGCAATGACATAGTGTTGGTGGCAACAATAGTGTGGAAAGGTGATGCTTCAAAGATAGAGCAGCATGCAGTTGGACATTGTTGCTAAAGCGCATTCCTTGTTAAGAGGGAATGTTAGTTTTTGGTAGCATTGGATGTGCTCTAGCCATGAAAATTGGTGGAGAGGCTAAGGCACATGATTTCTAAAGAACCCAGAAATCGTTTGGTGAAATTCTACCCAGATTGTATTTTATTAAAATAATTAATATTTTTAATGGGATTCCTAAGTCTAAACTTAGGAAGATTAAAGTATTAATGGATATTATTCAAAATATGAGTGAGAATGTTCTCGAAAGTGGATCAAGTCAAGTTTTAATCTTAGTCATTGATTAGAGACTTAATCTAAGTCGTTGAAGTCTCAACGATAAAAGTATAAGGAGGCTTGGGGTTCATTTAGACACACACGGAGAGAATGAATTAATCTAGAGTTTGATTTCTAGGGCTAGGAAGCTGAGAAATTCGAACTGAGTGATCATTATGTAGCAAAGGGGTAGGGATAGTTCAGGAATACTAGACAAAGAGGCAGAGATCCACTAGCGGAGGAAGCGCAGCATCTAGAGGGACTGACGTTGGGCCAGTCTGGGCCCACGTAGGCTCGATGTAGAGCTAAAAGGGCCAAAGCAGAGGAGAAAGTTTCCTTCACGCAGAAATCCATAATCGCCAGAATAGCCGGGAGAGGTTGACACAGAAGCTCCAGGAGGCAGAGGAGACATTGCAGGGCTAACACGAAGCCTGTAAGGTTGACGCAGGGCTAGCGTAGAGATAGCCAGGGTTTGCTAGTTCTGCTGCTGGCTCAGTCGAAAATTACCAGGTGAAGTGAGGTAATCTCACTCAGTTTTCCGCCATTATATTTTTTCTCTATCACTGGATTATCAGGAGGGCAACCAACATTGTATTCATAACTACTACTTAATAAATAAAACCCTCAAAGTTGTTGCACTGGTTTTCCCACATTGGGTTTTTCCAGGGACTATTCTGTCCAAAAATAACGATGTCCTGTATATCTTGTTCCTTGCTCAATTTCTTATCTCATGTAATCAAATTAAAATGGTGTAGGTTGCAAAAGTAATTTACTTCAATGTTATTTAGAAATAACTTGATAATGTATATTAAAATCAAGTAGGATAAGTAAATTCAATTTTGTTGCAGTAGGGGTTCCTTGAGTATAGGGATTTTCACAACTGGCTGGGCTCTACGTCACCTCCTTTGTTGATCCCCTGTTGTCTGGAAATTTGACCTTTTGGCCCTTTGGTCTCACACCCCGGCTTCTACCACTAGATCTCGACTCTCCCAGCTGGATTTTGAACTTCCTCTGAAGCTCTGTGCTGCCTCTCTGAGCTACTCTAAGCCTTCTCTTCTTTGCACTCTCTGGATCTAGAAAACTCTCCTCCAGACTACTATCCCTTCCCCTCACTGCAAGAAGATCACTCGATCTCACTCCGGCAACTCAATGCTACTACTCTTGAGAAATTAGATCTCTAATATCTCATTCGATGTGTTCTCCAAGTGCCCATCGAACTCCTTATAATATCTCGTTACCAAGATTAAAACATAATCAAGGGCTAAGATTAACTAAGAGTTGATCCTTGTCTTCTTCTAGAAGATTCACACCTGAGTTAATTAATACCCTTTAATTAACTAGATTTCTTAAGTTTAGACTTAGGGAACCATTTAAAAAAGTTAATTATTTTAATTAAACCATCTCTAGGTGGATTTTTCCCAAAGGATTTTTGAGTATTGGAGAATGTATGTGTCTTAGCCTCTCTACAAAATCCCAATGAAAGAGAACATCTGATGCTACAGAAATAAACACTCCATTTTAGCGATGAATGTGCTCTAGTGTTGCAACCTTCTGAAGCATCACTTTGTCTCTGCACTATCTCTTGTTGCACTATTGATGTCTGGATCTACTGCCCACCAACTACTGCGCAACTCTGATATGAGCTGCATCTATGTTGTTATTGATCCTACTGCATCTACACTGCAACCCTCTCTCCATCTGTTGTTGCTGCAACTACGACATCTACAACGGAAAAGCATCCAAAATACTAAACCAACTGTGTTCAATATGATGCATCCGTCGTCTGAGTTCTGACTACTGCTAGTCTATGCGTTTTCACTGAAGCCTCTATGTTGTTACTGACTCTGCTCTATGCCAACTGCGCTGCTTCCAACTCTGCTCTGCATTTCTCAGAATTTGACCGCTACTAGCTACTGCATCTGTCACTTTGGCACCTAACTGCACCAGCTGACACTGGTCTATTCTGCTACTGCTGACTATGGGCTCCCATAGCAAGGTCTTGATCCAAGTGGTGGAATCCTCAAGGATCCTACCCATCTTGTAGCTCTCTAAACCTATAACTCTAGATCACCCCCACCTCACCCCTGGAGGCATCGCGAAAACCATGGAAAACTCTTCCTCCAATCTGGAGGACAACCTGTCGATTTTTGCAAATGCAACTTGCTGATCCCGCTTCTCCTCCTTGTCCTTCTTTTTTAGAGGACACTGAGTGTTGCAGTGGCCCATCTCACCACACTTGAAGCACTTGATCTTTGAAACATCCTTCTTCCTTCTACGTTGCTCCTGTTGCCCCTTTGATGCAAGGGCCGCGTCCTTCTCTCCCTTCAGTGCTTTCGCTCCACTGCTGCTACTGCCATTGATGGTGACCTTCACTA
This sequence comes from Pinus taeda, assembly GCA_000404065.3. Taxonomy (NCBI): domain Eukaryota; kingdom Viridiplantae; phylum Streptophyta; class Pinopsida; order Pinales; family Pinaceae; genus Pinus; species Pinus taeda. Next base: position 83,194 of record APFE030043067.1, on the reverse strand, counting down.
GATCATGCCCCATCTCCTCCCACTGCATATCAACCCACACACATTCCCAATCTAGCAGGTTTTCTCTGCCCAGGAGGCTCTAGACTAAAACTTGTCAATCTTCATAAACACTATTCAACGCTAATCATACCAACTCTATAGATTGGGGCCCTGACCCTACTGAAGCCAGCCGATCCTGGACTTCCTGAAGCCTCTTAAGGAAGGGGTCTATACACTCCCCTTTCTGCATCCTCGCGCATCTCAACTTCTCTTCTAAGTACATCTTCCACTGCTCGAAAAATCTTTTGTATATCATAGCTAAGGCTTCCCACATATTTCGGACAGTATCCTTGTCGGCTATATGGGATACTACATGATCTCGAACCCGTCAAGAATGATCCTCTTAGTCTTCGCCATCTCAAGCTTGTACTTCTTGAGTAGATCTACATTGGTGGGCACAACTACCACACTATTGACATAAGCTTTGAGATCATGCTCATCTAGAAGGCAAGAGATCCTAGCCTTCTAGATCACATAGTTGGAGGCTTTGTCCAACAGATCTTGATCTCTCAACCTAGCTGATGCCATCTCCCCAAAAATAAAGTTGAATTGCTTCCTCTTCTCCTTTGCATAGCTGTTGCCCAGTTATTCACACTCCCTTTTGGAGTGAGAAATTCTGCACACAACTTATGTTTCTCTGCTTGGAAAATTACGTTGCTCCCTTTTGCCTCTAGAAAGCTTCAATCTGGAGAATCGAATTTCTTTGTCAACTCACTCAAAGAAATCGATCTCACTCAAAACTTCAACCTCCTTGGCCCAAGGGTTGCACTATCTCTGCAGTAATTTCAAACTCCCTCTTCCCTTCTGCAACTGAGCTCTTCTGCTCACGATCTGTGCTTTGACACCATGTGAAAAATCGGTTACCTGATTCCTATTGCAACAAACTGATAATATTTCACCTACTTGTTAAATTACTTGAAAATGTTATAGGGATCAATCAAATAGAAGGAGAACGGAGTATGTGGAGAGAGTCGCCACAACGGTGACTGTTAGTGCAAAAATAGGGTAATGCATGCAACACTTGGGAAAGAAAATGCAAAACTTGAAACAACACTTCTATAGGCTAAAACAAGTTAAAACGCCAATAGTCGCTCAAAAAAACAAGTGAAACAATACTCTCATGAGCTTAACAAACAAAAAATCGATAGAAAAGGCGGAAAAAGACGATAAAAGAAAAACTCACCTAGAAAAGTGACAATGACGCTTTGAAGGTTCAATGATCTCCTCAGGCATGCTAGAGCTTGATGATAGAGTAAACAAATGTGCTCTAAAGGCATCTATTACATTGAATTGAGAAAAATTGGAATTCATGATGTGCATGCTTGAGGTCAAGGACAAAAGCGACCCCTGGTGGAAACTTCTAAAGATAGCATTTTTCCACCTTCAGAAAACTAATAATAGATCCCTACTTCCTAGGGATGCTTTTTTCTTTTCCGGCAAAAGCTGTCATGCATTTCCCAGAGAGATTGCGCAGTTTTGGGAGGGATTGTGCAACCCTCTAACTTATGCACTGAGCAGCTTCTGAGCAGAAAGACTTCTGCGCAATTTCTGGGTTGAGTGACTATGGGTTGTCTCTCATGCTCTGCGCAATTTCCCAGCTGAAGACTAGCTATCAACTGGCTCTGTGAAATTCTGGAGCTAAGGCTCACTGCTAGCTTGGACTGCACAATTCTCAAGAGCAAGGCTAGTTGCCCTCAAGGATTGCGCAGTTCACTAAGGCAAGCCCGAGACTGGGTTGAAAACAAGTGAATAGATCAGCTTGTGGGTAAAATAGTAAATCATGTTAGAAAACACAATTCAACATGCAAAAGATAAAGCTCAATGAAGACTCAAGTACCTGGGTTAGCGTAAGATGAGTTGTTGTGATTTTAGGAGGGAGGCTCCAAAATGAAGCATAGGCAAAATTTTGGAGGGTGGCT
>APFE030043067.1:49769-71210 GCA_000404065.3 Pinus taeda | reverse complement strand
TTATAAAAGCAATTATTATATGAGTTAAATATATATACATTTAAAGAAAAAAAAAGTATCAAGAAAACATAGTCACGATGTAATAAAGCAATGAAAATTTAATGTCGTAAATAAAATCCTAATGAAATAGAATTTGACACATGTAGACATTAATTTTTTTTAATTAAGTTGAAATGTAAAAAGGACATAACTACCAGTGTAGTCTCACTTATAGACGAAATAACACTTTTCACTGGAATTCACCAAAATGTGGCAATAAAATTTCAAATTTTGTTGTTGTTTAAAATACATTTTTGAATGCATAAATGGATTCAAACACCCTAAAAAACGCATGGGAAACTCTAATTATGCAAATTAAACAATTTAAACTCAAGTTTTTAAAAATATATGTCATATTTTGATTAAAATCAACAAGAAAAATGGTCGTGGAAAAGGTCATTTCATCTATAAGTTAGACTACACCCATAACTACCTTTAAAATAAATTTGAAGCCTTTATTGCCACTATTGTGAAAAGTATTATTTGGATATTCATTGGAGATTAGATTCCTAGCATCCACTTAATAATCATTAATAATCAAATTAAAATTATTGAAACCCTATTTTGAAATAGATACACCTACCAGAAAACCCATAAAGTATACGAATTATAGAATATTATAATCATATTTTTTTAAAATCATGATGACAAAATTGTATTAAATCAAACCCAGGTTTGGATCATGGGTTGTATAATAGGTTAGTACAATGAAAATCCTTTGAGGCTAACTTTACTGGTAACGTCACGAAAATCTTTATTCTTAATATCTATTAGATATAGATTCTCCAAAAGACCTATAGATATAGACACACTTTATAGCAGACCCATTGTTAAGGAATAGTTGTGAGGGAAGGAATACCATTTCACACTAGGACTCATACATCTAGCTTTATACCTTTATTCACATGATCATCTATAGCATAATTTTTCATTCTTAACACCCTAAGAAAAGATCCATGAACAAGGTGATGGATAACCAATTATGAATCTCACAACACCATCAAATCCTTGATGTTCACTTCTTTGGCCAAAAGGAGCTCTTGCAGTAATCCATATGCCTATGTCACATTATTTGTACAATTTTCTAATCCCCAACTGTACTCAATTTCAAATTTTCCATCAAGGTTGATAATAATCCCTCCCACTCCTACCAACCTTTGATTATACTTATAAGCACCATGAAAACTCAACAGAAAGGATGTATGAGATTTCCTCCATTTCTTCATTTCATCTTTGATCTAGGCTCAACTTCCACCATTCTGCAAGCCTTGAGTGATTTTTCTTGCTCCTTGGCAAGCCACAAAGGAGGTTAAGAAGCCATCCCATTTCCTGGGAATCCACATTTCTAATATCAGCAGGGAGTGTAAAATTATTCCAATAGTCAACACATAATACTCAAGCTCTTAAGTCTATAGAATGAGGATGATACAACTCCTTATTAAAAATGTTGTCATTTTGAGTTATCCAAACCTTCCAACAAACAAATTTCAAGAACGTCAACCATATTTTCTTGGAAGAGTTGTTTCTTTTGAATTTTCCAAGATAGCAACCCTCCCAAGAAGTGAAGAGGGATACGGGTTGCTCAAGGCATCAAATTCTTGAGAAGAGAGGAGCAAGGGTGAACTTCCAAACTTCATAAACAAAGGAACAAGTAACAAACATATGAGCTACTATTTCTTCGTATCTTCGGCATAAAGGACAACATGAAGGGCTAGCCATTCCTCTTTTCGAAAGATTATCTACTATCAATATTTTACCATATGTTAACACCGAGAAAAAGGAGTTGAGTTTTGGTAGACAGTTAGGAATCCAAACTCATGACCAAATATGAGACTTTGGTGAAAGTCGTGCTTGAAACAATAAAGTTGAGTAGCCTTCTCGAACCGTAAATTTTGAGTTCTACCATACTCAGTGATCACCAAAGGCCTAATTCCTAGAGGTACAACTAGACAACAATGACATCAAATGGTTAACTTGAGCCGAGATGGTGTGGAATGCAACCCAGGTTCCAACAAATCTAAAAACCAGAGCAATACTATTTTTAAATATCTAATAGCATGAATTTTCTTTTACAGATCAACCAATATCTCAAGGGGATTAGCTCCTCATGGATTTCCAAAGCTTGCTTATTAAATATTCACTCTGAACATAGATTTATTGGCTTCCCATTCCCCAGATATCTAGAAATATTCTCATTAATCATATGCATAAATGAATAGAATAACTTATGTATGAATAAGACTCCTTTGGAGCCAGGGGATCTTTGAGGTTAAAATATTGCTTTTGTTGAAAGTACTTTCACTGCATAACTTCTTTCCACTAGGAAGAATGATTTGAAATGTATCTCCATACCAACTTGGCATCTAATGCAATATTCACAAGGGAGGGATCCTGAATCCCCAAACCACCATGAGACTTTGGGGATTTTAACACAACTCATTTGATGTGATAAAACTTTTCATGGCTCTACTTACCACCCTCACATAAAAATCTCCTCATAATTTTAGCTAGTTTGTAAAAATTCACAGTTGGCACTAGGAGAGTTATGAATTAGTAAAGAGGAAAAGCTGATAATACTACTTTAATAAGAACTTGTCTCCCAACTAATTTCAACCAAATCGCTCCCCACTGTTGTATCTTGGACTTGAATTTCACAATAATTTTCGACCAAGCTTGGGAATAATGGGATTTTAAACAAATCAAAATCCCCAAATGTTTGAAATATTTCCAAGAGGCTATAGGATGAAACCCAATAAGGAGACCCACTTGTTTTTCAATAAGGGGCCTATATTCCAAGAATAGATTTGTAATTTTCTATGATTAATAATACCTTAATAAGCCACTAGATATTAATCCATAACCTACGTGAAGCGCCCTACAATAATTAATGGGGCTCCTCCCAATAAGAGGGTATCATCCGCAAATTGGGAGTGATTTATACTCTTGATGTCTGAGACATATCTTATACCCAAAAGGTTCCACTTCTTCGTTTGTATTCAATATGTTTGCTTAATGAATCTACCATCAATATGTAGAGGAAATGTGACAAGAGGCACACTTGGTGGGGGAGATCCAAGGGGAGGAGATACAAACCTGCACCCATTTTATAAATTTTCCATTGAGGCCAAATTGAGATAACGCTTTCAATAAAAATTCTTATTTGACATGGTTGAATACATTTTCCATATCAAGTTTGATGAGCATACCTTTATCCTTACTTACGTTGCTCAAATGCATTGCTTCTTATAGGGGGATGATAGTATCTATTATGTACCTATTTCCTAGTAATCTCCCCTGATTCTTAAAGATGAGCATGGGAAGGAGAGGATTTATGTGTTGTGTTAAAATTTTAGAAATTATCTTATATGAAACATTACATAAAGAGATCAGTTTATACCTAGCGAAGGAGGACATATTGACCTAAGAATCAAGGAAATGAAAGATGATTTAATCCCTTCTCCCATATAATCATGCTTGAAGATGTAATCCACTAAATGAATCAAATCAAACTTAATGACATCCCAATTAGCCTAATAGAAGTGGGTTGAAAACCCATCTGTGTTGAGAAATCAATAAGGAAGCACTTACGATGATTTCTCTTTACTTGATAATTGCTTGTAAATTTATGTTGGCTTCTTATTACTTTATTACGTTATGTTCATCAAACAATTACCAAAACAATAAACTATGAATATCACAAATAGACAATGAACACAAGATGTAGGCTCCAAGCCAGGGAAAAACCTCTCCAAGGGAAAAACCCATAAAATTATTCTCTTCTCATAGAATCATATTGAATGAGAAATTCAAGACCCAAACAATAAGACCAAGACCATCAACAAGATGCAGTTTAGCCCTACTCCGAAGCTCTTCTAGCAAGTCAAAGTAAACTCAAGTCAACACTTTCAAAAACAACTCCAGCTTCATAATTCCGACCCCCATATTTAGAATTTCGGCTCCCAGCTTCATAATTTCGGCTCCCATCTTCAAAATTGCAATCCTGTAGTGAATCTACAACTTCGGCCCTGCAAAAACTTTATAATTTCGCATGTGTGAGTAATCTAGGGAAAAAAAATTGATTTTCTTTTCTTCTTTCTCTCTCGTGCTTCCAACTCTTGTTGAATTTCACACTTCTTGTCTTAGAGATCAAACTTGCTTGACTAGTGCTTCAAATGAGATCAAAATGTCTCTATATGTACACACCAAGGAGGTTGAATAACCCCTTTCTAGGCCGACTTGAAGAGGCAGGGCGAACTTGGTCTTTGTAGACACAAAAATTACATTTTTTACTCAAATATTTTTTTTCCTTTTTTTTCTTCAAAGTCAAAATAGGAATTGACTCAAAACAATAATTTGACTTATAAAAAATATTATTTTGACTCAATAAAGCCTATCATCATGAATAACATGCTTGACCTAGATGACCAAAATGATTTGAGCATGAAACCCATGCTTGGAAAAATAATATTTATCTTTCTTCTTTTCATGTTTACATGAAATATACAATAATACAAGTACAACAGGAATTATGAAGACTGAATATAGTTACATTTTCTAACACTCCCTCTTAAATAGGGGGGTATTCATAAACCCATAATAGGTAAAAGGATACTCTCAAACTAAAATTTTCTCATAAGAAGAGTCAGATTGGTAAGCCATCTTTTAAGCATCAACATCATGACTAGCATTGTCAAATACCAACATAATTAGGTCTTTTGACTAACAAGCTCTAACTCTCCACAATATTAAAGCACAATATTGGGAGACACATATATATGGACACCTCATCCTCTCAAGGTACATACCCCATCCATATGTTTACAAGGTATGTCCTTTCAGGATTTATTCTTATCTTGAATACCCTATTATATCCTCAAAGAGTGTCGGTCCATGGAACTACTTCCTATCTTGAATTTCCAATCTTATGGGAGTACTAGTTCCCAGATGCTTATCCAATCCTCAATTCTCCATTTTCCATCCATGGCCTTCACAAGATGTACGATTATTAGTCTTAGCTAGTGCATGACTCATGGAGAAGAGAATATAGTGTTCACCATCACTCCTTCTCAATCAAGGAGGATGTCATTACTCCTTTTTCATATATAAAGGATATTATCTTTCTCCCTCTCAAATAGGGAGACTTCGTCATACTCATATTCTTCATTATTTGTTTCTTTCATTGATTACTTGTTCTTCCATGGAGATCATATAGTAGTTGCAACGACTCCTCTCTCTTATCTTCATATCATATATTGAGCTTCAACCTTCCTAGATGTTGTGGAGCCAAACTATTTTCTCAATCTTTCTTTGTAATAGGCTTCATGCCATCAGCCTTCTACACCACTTTCCATTAATAATTATCTTCATCATCAATAGTATCTTTCCAAACCAATCATTGTAGAGTTAATCATTGCTTTCCTTGTCCATTGGAAAGTGAATATCATCATATTCAACATGACCAACATGCTATCTTATGAGTTGTGACCTTTCCTTCCTTCATGGTGTGCACATTTCGGTCATCAATACTACTAAGCCAAAAATCAATGTTGTTCACTCAGTCCATGTGACTAGAATTGAGCTTAAACCAAATAGTTGTAGATATGTTGCCTAAATTGTTATCTTTCCCATCCATACTTCTACAATATGTATTTTCAGGTAGCCAAGTCATATCTCAAACAAATCATCAATATCAAATTACAAAATTAGAGTTATCCAATTATGATAGCCTTCAAGATGTCATGTTCTACCAATAGCTTCCTCTGAGATCAAAATCCCCTTGTATTATTTATGTTCATATTGAAATCCTTCTTCATGCTTTCTTCCTTTCAAGTGCCAATCAATTTGTTTGTGGAGTGAACTAATTAATAAGCTTCAAGATCATATCTGACAAACTTTATGCAACTCCCTTTGAAGTTTTCCATCTTTCATTCTTCAAGAGACAAAATCGGATGTTTATTAATATCATGCTTCCGGAGACCATATTTTGTATTGTTCAGATTTATACTGAGTTTTGCTATCTATATACCAGATAATTATATGGAATATTTCCAAAACAAATCATCATGCTCATTTATCATGATTCTATGGAAGAGTTCTTTCTTGTTCATCATGCTTCTTTATGTGGAGTAATTTGAACAAAAGAGTTTCGTCCAAACATGTCATGCTTGTGTTCCAAGTGTATTTTTGCTACAATCTCATCTTGCAATATTACAGAAGACATGGATTCTACTTCCTAATGAGAATCTCTTCTTTATGCTTTCCACCTATTATTCTTTTCGAGTTGCATTTCCTCTTGAGGGTGATGTGTAGAATCTTTGATGTTAGCTTCCATAATTTTGGTAGAAAAATGCATCCTGTCAAGTTACGAATATTCTTTCACATAGTGAAGAATATTCATAATACTATCAAGGATATTGTTGACATTGTTGGACCCGCCAACATGTTAGTGGATCTCCCCAGTAAGAAGTCCCAATTAGACCTCAGACTGTTTAGTGTAGGAGTCTCAGTTGTGGGTCGTACGGTAATGCCTTGACCGCAATTTCGTACAGAGGCAAGTAAGATGTCCCCATTGGTAGCAAGGGTGTGACAGTTGCAGTAAGTCAAGGAAGGTGCATGAGAGGTCCTAACACACTGAGGGTGAAGTCAGTGTGCCCCTTGGAAACATGTAATAGTACGTGGCTTGGAAGGGAACACACGAGAAAAGATACATCACAAGTTGGAAAGCAAGTTAGCAAGCAATCAAAAGTGATGGTTAAACCAACAACACATTTCAGAAAAATTCATACATACTTATACAGAATAGTCCATACATGCATGCATAAGCAAACAAATACATATATCATTTAGAGTAAACTAGATAGCATAGAATACAATACAACATATGCATGAAACGTGTTGGCTCTATTATATTAAGAAGTGTAAGTTCCAATCGTACAATACATCCATGTCCAACCACTAGTTTTGACAGTGAAACGTTATAGCCACAACCACTTGCTCCTCCAAAGAGGTGTACTAGCTCTGCACAGTGAAGAAGCCAAGGCTCATTACAATATTGTCCAAGATTTCTCTAAGATAGTCTTATCAGAAGCTTGGCTGACCAAAAGCCTTTACAATGAGTTATGAGGGACTATTTATAGCAAAGGGTGGGGTGACCCTTGACATTCCCCTTTGTGACAGTTCATCTACCCTCATGATTCTTCATCTACTCTATGGCTGTTACATCAAACTATTGACACTTGAACTTCAACTTGACAAGATGTTACATTACAATGCACATGTACCCATGTGAGACAAAACGACTTGAGAAATCCATGAAAGACATCATTGTGACTCGAAAAACCGTGGGAATTTCAACTCTTCAACATCCTCACGATGATCAATAGTAGCGTATTGATGCTAAGATCGGTAGTCCACAATGGTGTTTATGTACTCCAAGGTGACATCTTTTTGGACCCTGACTCTTGCCTCTATAGCATTCAGGTACACTACTCAGGAAACTCTTTCCAACTCATCTGAAAGCATGCGCATCATTTTCTTCAATGCGGTTGGACCAACAACATATTTGTGCATGGTGTCTGCACTGATTGGCAAATCTGGGCTAGTGGCTATGCACATCAACTTGTCAAAGTACAAGTCAAGCTCTAGTCATACATGTGCCTTTGTCTTTGCCTAGGTGAGAGTCACAATAAATGGGATTACATGTGCATGCACCACAACATCCATACTCTTGAAAACACGTGCATGGGAAGCATAGAGACTAGTGATGAGCTGCGGGATCTCTTCATAGTTCTGGATCTGACTCCAGATGTGTGCCTTCAGCTCAATCGCTTTGGGCTTCATCATCTTAGGAAAGTGAATCGGGGCTCCCTTATATCTAATCGTCCATGTTTGCATATAATCAAGAGTAACATGCACGTTCGACAAGATGCGTGATCTTCTAGCGCATTACGGCTGCCATCCGTTGAGATGGATGACTGCCTTATGCACGGTACCAAACATGGAATACAACACCCGCATAGTTGTGTCAAGGGACAATACTTCATCTACTATTGCCTTCTTAAGTTTTGCTCAGGCACACGTTGTCACCAACTCTCCTCCTTGCTTGGCCATCTGTAGCTCCTTAGCCATTCGCTCATTCTCAGCTATCAGAAAGCGGACACTTGAGCTATTGGCTTCGGCATATGCTCTAGTGGCATCAGCCAAGGTTGTTGGATGTTTGTGCATGTGAGATACAATAACTCATTCCTCATACTGCGCAAGATATGTATGATCTTCCGGAGTTGACACTCTGCGAGATTCCACAACTCTATATTGAGACTCGTCGAATAAGATGTTGTGCATCTCTCCTTCCGGTTGATCTCCAAGGATATCAGTGTCTCCTTGGTCACTTGGGACTTTCTTATATTCTGGATGCGGTGAAGCTGGTGGGTCGACCCCTTGGTTGCGAGGCATGAGGGTGATGTCCAACTCTAACTCCTACTGCTCCATGTCTGTATCCATCTATTCAAGTGCTTACTCTATCTCCTTAGCAAAGTCCTGCTGCTGCGATGGTTCACCCTGTTCGCCTAATGCCAGTTGTTCTGATGAGTCCACTACCTGTATGGGAGTTGTTTAATCCATCTATACATGTTGTGCCCCCTGTTGTACCTATTGATGCTACTCTTCCCTCTCCTATTTGCTCAGCTCCTGTTCCTTTTAGAGTTACTCCTTCAACTCATGCAACTCCTTCTTTGTTTCCTCCATTCTATGTTTCTCCCTCTGCCTTTACGCATTTTGCTTGTTGTGTTGTTGTCTCTTTGCCTCTATGGCCAAAGCTACTTTCCCCACAAGTGGATCTGCTCGGAACTTGCAGCTTTTCTCTTCCTCCATGCGAATGACAATCTTCCTCTTTCCATTGTCACACACTAGTATGTTCGTCTATATTGTTGTTGCTACTTCTAGTTCTCTCCGAGATGCTGCTTCACGTTGCTTCGTTAAATATTCCACAGCGAAGCTAACCTATTCATTGGGTCTAGAGAAACTGTAGCAATATCTCCACGGGTCCTCCTCCACCCAATGAAATGCCCCATGGAACTAGTTGAATTGTACTCTCTTGCAATGATTTTTTTCACAAGACAATGCAAGTCATACGGATTGTAACTTTGGAGGTAAAATGGATACTTCTTCATATGCTCTACTTTGACATCTGCATGCTTGAAACTCTAGATCTCGTATAACCCCATGCACATTGGAAGAGTGGGCCAAGGTGCCTTCTTCTTCTAGTGTAGCCTAGTTGTCAATCCTGTCGAGATGTGATATGCTACTTCATACATGACGAGCATGTCCAAGGAAAACTTCAGTAGAACATGTGGAGGCTTCTCCGCACTGTACATCTGTATGAAGGTGCAAGACGGTGAGGCATAACAATTAGCTATGTTTATCAGTGCCTCCTTGCTACATCGACATGCAGGGTGGATCCTTTTTTAATATCACCTTGTAAACCGGGGTGACAAAATGATTGGACAATTGTGTGATAACTCCTCTGAAGCTGCATTCGGACAACATATTACAATAAGTGTTCATAGAAGCCTCCACTGGTGACCATGCCCACTTCAAGCCCAGGAACTCCAATCGGGCATAGACTGCATCCCAGATGTAGGCGGGCATGTAGATTTTTGCTTACATACCTTTGGACAGCTGTCAAGCCCTCGTTACCTGTTCCTTCAGCTAATGGTCCAACATGTCAAACCAGTTGCATGGTTTTCCCTCTCTGACCAGTTGGTCCATGGCGATCACCCAACTCTGTGGGAAGGTTTCCGTGCTTTCATGGCCATACAGTCGACATGTGAAAATGACCAAGTATTGATACGCCTTCCACAATATCTTCATCTTGTAGGTCTGGTTGGGTGTCATCCTGAATCTAGCTAGCTCTCTTCAGAATGTCTCTGGAGCTGACATTGTTGCTGGGTAAGCTGAAGGGATTCTCCATGATGGTTACGTGCTCCAACATATGATAGATCTCATCATCATCCTATGCCCTGAAGGTTGCAATCTTCATCCTACTGACACTACTCAAGGTCATCATCCTAGGGTCAGTGTGCGAGATGATCCAGTGTATCATTTCCACACATGGGAACATGGGTTATCTGCATGCAATCAGTACAAGTCAGACTTGTCGATGTTCACGTATACTTGGCAGTCTTCGAGGTCTTCCCCAAATGTGCCTACAAATGCATCATTGGCATCTTGCCATTTCAGCTTGATGTCCTTGTCTAGAATCAGCTTGGTATCTTCATAGATCAGCAGACTTGCGGACACTCGCTCAACTGTTGCACTTCCATCAATGTCCTTTGATCCTGATCTCTTGGAGGCCATTGATCCTAAACTATCAAGAGGTAGATGAACACCTACTAGATCTAGAGACAAAGCGACATGCATGGCAAGAAATATGTCAGTGAAAACCAAAGCAAATTCAAGAACGATATAACACATACCTAGGGATTGATAGGTAAAGATTGCGTAATTTCTTCTGGGAGGATGGCTGACTGCTACCAGAATTGTGCAAAAGGTAGTATGGGTTGTCTGGGAGGCATGATTGGCTGTTGTACTTGTGCAATCCGCAATCCAGATTGACTACTAACTGCTAGAATTGCACAATGCACAATTTCAGTTGGAAATGGCTATAGGCTCAGTGATTGCATTGCGTAATTTTTTGGGCCAGCAGTCATTGTCCCTTAGAATTGCGTAAAGCAAGCCTAAAGGACAGTTACTAGGAAAAAATGCACATTTCCTTAGGGGAAGACAAAGCCTTCCCTCTCAGGATTGCGCAATGTTGTCTTGGTGAGACAAAGTCCGGCCCAAGGCTACCCAGACCCGCCGACGGGCAACTGAAAGCAAATGTGAAAGTGAATGTGTGGTGATACTGAGCGTAAGAATAAGAAAATTACCATGCATGCAAACAATGAATGAAAGATTCATAAAATGGAACAGCATGCATGTGGGTGAAGCGAGTCGCTGACTTGACAACTGTTCGTGCAAAACAATTTCATGCATGCGATAGCAGTGAGATAGTAGCTAAAACTAAAACGGTGCTGGTACAAGCTAGTATGCATGTAAACGATAGCAAGCATTCAAAGAAATAAAGCAAGCAACACTCACACAAGCTAAAACACAAAAAGTGACAGAAATACTACAAAAGACAAGTTGAGACCACTTACCTATGAATAGTTGAGTTGGATGTGTTAGAGTCCTGGATGTGCTATGGGATGTCAGAGCTCCAAGATCGATGTGAATGAGTGAACTCTGAAGCATCGAATAAATATTTTGAAGCTCATGATGCGCATGCCACAAATCTATGAAAATGCGACACTTGGAGGAAAGATTCTAAAACGATCTTTGCATGTAACCTCTAGCTGATAAATATAGATCCTAAAATCTAGGGATGCTTTTGGCATGTTGATTTTTCCATTCTGGAAAAAATCAACCCATGCATGCAAGGCAAGTTTCCTTGGTCCTGAATGGAACTGGTCAAACCAACTACACATGCAAGAGCCTACTCAACTACTGGGAAAAAATGCGCATTTCTGCAAGGGAGTTGGGACAACTACCCAGGATATTTACGCAATTTCTGGGTAGAGCAATTGACTGCTACCCAAGATTGCTCAAATTCTGGGTTGAGCAGTCCAGCTCGAAGGAATTGCGCAATTTTCTGGATGAAGATTGACTGGCAGAATTGCACAATTCTAGAGCCCAGCAGGCTGCCAGACTAAATTGCACAATTTCTGGAGGGAAGGTTGGTTTCCCTCCATAATTGCGCAATTTATTGAGGGAGTTGCTCAGCCTGCAGCTGGACCAAGTTCGGAGAAACAGATGGTGAGAGGAATGCATCAAGCTTGAATAGACGATTGTGCTTCTGCAATAAAATCATTGAAGCTTGTGTACTTGACGAAGTAAGACATGATACTGTGAAGGGTTGGTAGGGAGGCTCCAAAATGAAGCTAAGGAAAAATTTTGGAGGGTGGTTGTAGTTGCTACAACACTTGGCGACACACTGGTAGAACTTTAGTTCTCTGAAAGGACCTTGTTCATGGAAAACAAGTCTAACACCTCTGGAAGTATTGTTCAACTCTTAGTTCTTCTTGGTTTCACACTAGCCTGATTGTAATATGTAGCATCTACCAAGCTCTTGGTCAATTGACCACACATTCCAAGCCAAGTCAACACAATTGTTTCAATTGGGGTTGAGGGGTATATTGGTGCACAAGTAATGTAGTCATCAGAGTCTTAGTTTCATCTCTGGTGTTGCTCCACTGCCAGTAGGCCTGGACAGTACCCCGACGGAGTCACTCAAGAACACAAGCATCGCTCTGCTACCAGTGAGCCTAGTTAATACCCTAGCAAAGTTACTTGCATCACCTCTCTACACAGGAAGCCTTTTTCTTCTTTCAACTTATTCTTTTTTCATTTTTCACTTTTCATTTTTTTCATAACTGTGCATAGCACTTATTCATTTTAGAGGCAAAAGAGGGATCACGACTTATTGAGAGCAGAAGAGGTTGTTCCTTCAAAGAAGTAGATTATTATATACCTTTGACATGTTTATTAAGGTTTACCCCTCACCTTACTCTACTTGACTGAGTTGACAAGGGTTAACTCAAAAACAACTAACTAGAGTAGTTGACACTAGTTAGCACGCAAGTGTTGTGTTTCCACCAAGGTTCACTTTGAACAATACATATTTTCTTTCAATTTATCATGGACTAAAGGTAACAAGTTCATCATACAGAGGCAAGATGAGAGATAAGCAAGTAGTGATAGCAGTACAAGACCTCTTGTACTTTACCCAACTTGTCTCAAGAGTCATAAATGGTTTCATGCGAAACTAACCTACGAACAAAAATAAGCAAACAAACAACAAATCAAAGAAGAAGCAAAAGTAAATGCGAAAGTGAAGTGATAAAGAAAACAAGCAAGCAGGCAAACAAACAAGCAAAGCAAGTAAGCAAACAAGCATGCAAGCAAGCACTACTCCTACTCCTAAGCTAATGGTGTATGGACCTAATCATGTGAAGCGATATTTCCAATGCATCCAATGGCTCATTGGTTGACCCATGTTGGTGAAGGTTTGGCCCACGAGCAACCCGGTTGTGTAAACCAACAAACAAGAAAGATAAAACAATGAAGATAAACACACTTCATGTTTAAAAGTGTCCATAGAACATAAGTGAGTGCAAGTGCATCACATGTGGTCTGTGGACTTGTCACGGTACTTTGCGACATTGTGTGCAGCTTTGAAGCATACGCATACTCTTGACTATGACATGCAAGCAAATGAAAGGAACAAATACAATTTGCGTCGGACACGCGTGCTTGCAATGTAATATTCCTCCAATGCATGAGCGATGGGATCGTGCAGTTCGAGTGGAGGAAGCATGATTTGTGTCTGAGATTGATCTTCAATGCATACAGATGAGTGATGAGGAGCCTTGGGTGATTGAACAATTTCCAAATCAGACGTGAAACCAACCCCAAGAGAGTGAGGGCCTGACATAACCATCATCTCAAGTTGAAGTGCCTCAACAGTCTTGGGTGTTTCGACTTCATCATCAGATAGATCATCTTAAACCGATGGCTTCAAAAAATCAACTGTGATAGAATCATGATCATGATCGAATATGGGAGTAAATGGATCACGACAACCACAATCAGAAAAATCAATGTTTTCATTAGCATCCTCATGATTTGATGAATCAAACTGAGGGTAGATGAGAAGCGAACAAATTCATCCTCTGTTTTTTTGAAAAAGGCAAATAAAAAATCAAGTGGATTTTCAATGAATAACTTATCCTCTCCATTGTCAAATGATGCACTGACATCCGGTGTGCCCTACGAGTGATCAACAATGGGTGCATCTATAGATGAAGATACACATGCGAAATCATGGATAGAAGGTTCACCAAAGATGTCAGGAAATAACGGAGGAGGCATGAACGGAAGGGAGTAATCCTTCATTGAGTGTTGATGCTCAAGATCCCAATCATACCCTTCATGAATGATAGTGCATGTTGGTTGTGCAACACCAACTCTGTTAGTGGTTTGTTCCTCATTCGTAATAAGTGTAGAGTCCGGAGTGGAAGAACACAAGACAGTATCATCCGGAGGATTAGCCGAGTACGAAGATGAAGGTTGTGTAACAAAATGCATATCAAAACTCAATGGACTCACAACCAAATCTGCACGAAAATTAATCGAAGTGATGTTGGGAGGATGTGATAGTTAAACAGATGTGTGAGCATGATCTCCCACATCACTCTGCAATAGCGAAGTTGTTTGATGAGGGGACGGTGGAAACTCACTTGTTACAGTGACCACATCCATCTGCAATTGTGCAACTCCATCACTGAAGAATACTAAGCGAGGCTTGATTTCAAACTTCTTCTTGGGACAAGAAGATTTCTTAATGCAATACTCGAATCGATCTCAATGATAGAAAATTTTCATCCAGCTCTTCGAAGCTTGAAACTGCAAATCACGGAAGCGCTACCAAAATCCATAGGCGATTAATGCGGAGCCTTCTGTGGTTGTAAGAGGTTTTGGTCAAGATGGTCTAGATCAAAATGATAGAAAGTGTCTTCAATGATGTCACACAAGTTCTCAAGTGAGTGCACACTGTCAACCGGCAGGTTTCATAGCCATCAATGTGGAGATTTGTGAAGTGTGTATGTAAGAAGCAAACTAGCGTGTTCATCAAAACATCCATCTTCCTCATGAAGCATGGAAAGAAATTCATGTAAGAACTCAAGCCAGACCACTTCACCTTCACCATCATACGTGTATGTGGGCAAGAGATCAAAAAGGTCCCTCGTGATGGTAACAGATTCGGCATTCGAAAAACATCGCAGAGGGAGAAGAGTGCAAGAATCCATGATAGATATGAAAAGGCTCAAAACAGGATGAGAGGACACAACTTGTCATATTTCCCTCCTTCTAGCGCCAGAAATGTTGGCGGTGTTGGACCCGCCAACATGTCAGGGGATCTCCCCAGTAAGAAGTCCCAATTAGACCTCAGACCGTTTGGTGTAGGAGTCCCAGTAGTGGGTCGTACGGTAATGCCTTGACCATGATTTCACATAGAGGCAAGTAAGATGTCCCTGTTGGTAGAAAGGGCGTGACAGTTGCAGTAAGTCAAGGAAGGTGCATGAGAGGTTCTAACACACTGTGGGTGAAGTGAGTGCACCCCTTGGAAACCTGTAATAGTACGCGGCTTGGAAGGGAACACACGAGCGAAGATGCATCATAAGCTGGAAAGAAAGTTACTGATCAATCCAAAGTGATGGTTAAACCAACAACACATTTCAGAAAGATTCATACATACTTATACAGAATAGTCCATACATGCATGCGTAAGAAAACAAATACATATATCATTTAGAGTAAAGCAGATATCATAGAATACAATACAACATATGCATGAAACGTGTTGGCTCTGTTATATTAAGAAGTGTTAGTTCCAATCATACAGTACATCCATGTCCAACCACTATTTCTGACATCAGAACTTTGCAGCCACAACTGCCTGCTCCTCCAAAGAGATGTACTAGCTCTGCGCAGTGGAGAAGCCAAGGCTCATTACAATATTGTCCAAGCTTTCTCTAAGATAGTCCTATCGAAAGCTTGGCTAACCAAAAGCCTTTAAAATGAGTAATGAGGGAATATTTATAGCAAAGGGTGGGGTGACCCTTGACATTCCCCTTTGTGATAGTTCATCTACCCTCATGACTCTTCATCTACTCTATGATTGTTACATCCAACTATCGACACTTGAACTTACACTTGACAAGATGTTACATTACAATGCACATGTACCAATGTGAGACAAAACAACTTGAACAAGCCATGCAAGACATCACTTTGACTCAGACAACCATGGGAAGTCTAACTCTTCAACATCCTCGCGATGATCAACAGTAGCATACTGATGCCAAGATCGATAGTTTACAATGGTGTCTGTGTAGTCCAAGGTGACATCTTTCTAGAACCTGACTCTTGCCTCCATAGCATCCAGGTACATTTCTCGGGCTCCTCTGTCCAACTTGTCTAAAAGCATGTGCATCATTGTCTTCAATGTGACCAGACCAACAACATACTTGTGCATGGTGTCTGCATTGATTGGAAACTTTTGGCTGGTGGTTATGCACATCAACTCATCAAAGTACGAGTCAAGCTCTAGTCGAACTTGTGCCTTTGTATTCACCTAGGTGAGAGTCCCAATAGATGGGATCGCATGTGCGCACACCACAACATCCATACTCTTGAAAACACATGCATGGGAAGCCTGCAGACAAGTGATGAGCTGCGGGAGCTCTTCACAGTTCCGTATCTGAATCTGGATGTGTGCCTTCAACTCAACCGCTCTGGGCTTCATCATCTTAGGCAAGTCAAGTAGGGCTCCCTTGTATCTCATCGTCCATGTTTGCATGTAATCAACAGCATCATGCATGTTTGACATGATACGTGCTCTTCTAACACATTGTGGCTACCATCCATTGACATGGACGACTGCCTTATGCACGGTACCAAACATGGAATACAACACCCGCATAACTGTATCAAGGGACAATACTTCATCTAGTATTGCCTTCTTTAGTTATTATTTGGTGGACGTTGTCACCAACTCTCCTCCTTGCTTGGTTGTTTGTAGCTCCTTAGCCATTCACTCATTCTCAACTATCAAAAATTGGACACTTCAGCTAGTGGCTTCAGCATATGCTCTAATGGCACTGACCAAGGTTTTTGGATGTTTGCACACGTCATACATGATCACTCGTTCCTCATACTGCGCAGGAGATGTATGATCTTCCAGATTTGACACTCTGTGATATTGCACAAATCTATGTTGAGACTTGTCGAATGAGATGTTGTGCATCACTCCTTCTGACTGATCTCCAAGGGTCTCAGTGTCTCCTTTGTCACTTGGGACTTGCTCATCTTCTAGATGTACTGAAGCTGGTGGGTCAACCCTTTGGTGGTGAGGCATGAGTTTGATGTCCTTCTCTAACTCCTGCTACTCCATGTCCATATCCATCTGTTCAAATTCTTGCTTTATCTCCTGAGTGAAGTCCTGCTCCTGCGATTGTTCACCATGTTTTCTTGATGTCAACTGTTCTAATGATTCCACTACCTGTACGGGCGCTATTTCATCCATCTTTATATGTTGCGCCCATTGATGTACCTGTTTCTGTTGCGCTTCCCTCTCCTATTTGCGCAGCTCCTGTTCCTTTTGGAGTTGCTCCTTCAACTCATTAAACTCCTTCTTTGTTTCCTCCATTCTCCATTTCTCTCTCTGCCTTTACGTGTTTCGCTTGTTGTTTTGTTGCCTCTTTGCCTCTATGGTTGAAGCTGATTTATCCACAAGTGGATCTGCTTTGAACTTGCAGCTTTTCTCTTCCTCCATGTCATCGACAATCTTCCTCTTGCCATTGTCGCACAACAGTATGTTCGCCTCTACTGCTTCTGGTGCTCTCCAAGACGCTGCTTCACGTTGCTTTGCTAACCATTCCACAGTGAAGCCGACCTATTAATTAGGTCTAGAGAAATTGTAGCAATATATCCATGGGTCCTCCTCCGCCCAATGAAATGCCCCATGGATCTAGTTGAACTATACTCTCATGTAGTGATCTTACACAAGACAATGCGGGTCATACGAATTGTAACTTCAGAGGTCAAATGGATGCTTCTTCATCTACTTTGCGTCGACATCAGCATGCTTGAAACTCTGGATCTTGCATAACCCAATGTGCAGTGGAAGAGTAGTTCAAGGTGCCTTCTTCTTTCGGTGCAGCCTAGCTATCAATCCTGCCGAGATGTGATATGCTACTTCCTGCATGACAAGCACGTCCAAGGAAAACTTCAGTAGAACATGTGGAGGATTCTCCGTATTGTACATTCGTATGAAGGTGTCAGATGATGAGGCATACCAATCAGATATGTCTATCAATGCCTCCATTGCTTCCATTGACATGCAGGGTGGGTCCTGTTCGAATATCATCTTGTAAATTGGGGTGACAAAATGATCAGAAAATCGTGTGATAACTCCTCTAAAGTTACATTTAGACAACATCTTACAATAAGTGTTCACAGCAGTCTCCACTGGTGACCATGCCCACTTCAAGCCCAGGAACTCTTGTCAGGCACAGACTGCATCCAAGATGTAGGTGAACATGTAGATTTCTACTTGCATACCTTTGGGTGGCTGTCGAGCCCTATTTACCTATTCCTTCAACTAATGGCCAACATGTCAGACCAGTTGCATGGTTTTCCCTCTCTGGCCAGTTGGTGCAGCGCGATCACCCAACTCTGTGGGAATGTTTCCGTGCTCTCTTGGCCATAGAGTCGACATGCAAAAATGACTAAGTATTGATACGCCTTCCGCAGTATCTTGATCTTGTAGATCTAGTTGAGTTGAGTATCATCCTTAATCTAGCTGGCTCCTTTACCCAATTATTCAGAATGTCTCTGGATTTGACATTGTTATTGGGTAAGCTGAAGGGGGTCTCCATGATGGTTATGGACTTTGACATCTGATACATATCATCATAATCATATGCCCTGAAGGTTCCAATCTTCGTCCCGCTAACACTGCGCAAGGTCATCATCTCAGGGTCAGTGTGCAAGACGATCCATTGTATCATGTCCGTGCATGGGAACACGGGGTATCTGCATGAAATCTGGTAAAAGCTGGACTTGATGATGTTCACATATACCTGGCGGTGTTTGAGGTCTTCCCTAAATGTGCCTGCCATGCATCATTGACCTCTTGCCACTTCATCTTGATGTCCTTGTATAAAATCGACTTGGTATCTTCTTAGATCAGTAGACTTGCGGACACTCGCTCAACCACTACTCTGGTTGCACTTCCATCAGTGTCCTTTGATCTTGCTCTCTTGGAGGCCATTGATCCTGAACTGTCAAGAGGTGGATGAACACCTGCTAGATATGGATACAAAACAACATGCATGGCAAGAAATATGTCGGCGAAAACCAAAGCAAATTCAGGAATGACATAACACATACATGGGGATTGATAGGAAAGGATTGCACAATTTCTTCTGGGAGGATGGCTCACTGGCTGCCAAAACTATGCAAAAGGAAGTTTGGGTTGTCTGGGAGGCATAATTGGTTGTTGGAATTGTGCAATGCGCAATAGAGGCTGACTGCTGACTGTTGGAATTGCACAATGCACAATTTCAACTCGCAATGGCTACAAACTTAGTGACTGCATTGCACAATTTTCTAGGCCAACAGTCATTGTCCCTCAAAATTGCATGAAGCAGGCTTGAAGGATAGTTACTGGGAAAAAATGTGTGTTTCTTGACGGGAAGACAGAGCCTTCCCTCCTAGGATTGCACAATGATGTCTTGGTGAGGTAGAGTCCGGGCCAAGGTTGCCAAGACCCGGTGACGAGCAACTGAAAGAAAATGTGAAAGTGAATGCATGGCGATACTAAGTGTAAGCAGAAGTAAATGATCATGCATGAAAACAATGAATAAAAGATTTAGAAAATGGAACAACATGCATGTGGGTGAAGCAAGTCGCTGAATCGGCGACCGTTCTTGCAAAACAGTTTCATGCATGCAATAGAAGTGAGATAGTAACGAAAACTAAAATGGTGCTATTACAAGCTAGTATGCATGTAAATGGCAGCAAGCGTTCAAATAAATCAAGCAAACAACACTCTGTTGTGGCCAGCAAAAACCCCCTTCTTATTTAGTTTTATTAATAATACTAAATAAGTGGATACCCTTTATCAAAAAAAAAATTAAAAAAAAATTTAGTACTTGTATTCCCTTTTTGAATAAATCTTACTATCATAAACTTAAGAGAATACCCGAAAAATCAAAAAAGACTTAAGTTTTATGATAAGTTCAAACAAAACCGTTCTCTCAATAAAGAGCATCGCATCACAAAAAGGTAATGGATGCCATCCTATAAACAGAATCCTAAGATTGCAAAATCGCGATGTGAAATCATGCACTGGAGACACTCATCGCATCGCAGTTCTTCATATGCCTCAAATATCACTTAAGGTGAAATACCTCAAACCGCCGATATGGGATGGCACATCTCGCAAATCACATTGCGCAGAAAACGTATGGTAATGGATGATTGTCACACACAACGGATCACCGATATTGCGATCAACAATATTTTGATCTGCGATATTGTGATCTGCAATATTGTGAAGCAAATCACAAAATCACCTTATCGCAGATATGCAGGGTTTGTCGTTCAAAAAAAGTTTTTCCATAAACTGATGCCCAATTATGTGCATTAATGTTAATTTAATGAGTTAGTTGGTGATATATTTTATATGATATTGGCATTTAAAGCTTTCCCATCACCGTTTTCTTATCATTACTCTTTCCTCATTTGCAAATTGCAGGAGCGAAAAGCAAAAAGGTATACATAGCAGTGTCCAAAATATTATGGGAAAAAAGGGAAGAGCTTTGAGTTCTAAAGACAAAGAAATGATGCCCTTATACACAGATACCACCTGTAACAAAGATGTCGGCGTTACTTCTTGGGAAGGCATGCATAGCCTACTCGAGGAAGAAAATCCCAGAGTAATGGAGGTTACAGTGACTGCAGATTCACACGGGCCATCTGAGGCATCGATTAAAAAACTAGCATGTTCGTTCTTGCACCAGATAGCGATGAGGCCCAAGATTCTTCCATTCACAGACATGGTCAAATGGGTACTGGATAGTGCTGAAATCAGAAATAGATAATTTAAGACTCAGAGCCAAGGACTCATTGGCTCGTTCAATTCACAATATTTGAGGCTCATGTATCATCTACCAGAGCCATAGGTGACCTATAACAAACATTTCATGGAGAATTTTCGCTAAAGAAAATGAATATTTGACAGAATGCACCAAGGACTGGTCGAGAAGGGACAAACCACTAAAAAAGGATAAGCACGGTATGTATAGTATTGGTTCTCTCACCTCCCCATATTGCTTTATTGCTGCTATGCTCTATAGACTTTTTGGAAAGCCTGACGTTAAAAAATTTTCATTTGAATGGCTACCATTATTAGTGTTGAGAATGCAACAAGATGATGGAGCTTAGTGAAAAGAAGTCGCCTTCACTAAGTGGTCCCGCAGGCTACTTTTGGCGCAAAGTCTATTTTTAGACATATGGATCATGGTCTATGAGTTGCAGGATGCTATTTGTGGATGATTGGTCATGTTGCTAAAAATAGATGGACCTCTATTCTTAGACATATGGGCAGAGTCTATTTTTAGACTGCCAGGCTAAAAATAGAACAGTCGAATATTATTAGCTCTTAATAATATTTGGACTATAAACATTATCTTATTCTCTTGGAGCACTTCAGTTCGAGCTACAGATGTGGCACACGCA
>APFE030043067.1:0-47346 GCA_000404065.3 Pinus taeda | reverse complement strand
TTGTGAGGAGTATTGTACTATGTATTGTTACATGTTCTCAATCAATATAATATACAGATAGTTGGGGGTTTTCAACTTTATGCTTTCCCCGGGTACATATTGTGTTGATATGTGTGATTGATACTTCAATGTACGCATGCGAATGTTTCTTAATACTGCTAAATTGATGATCAACGTAGAGGAGGTTATGTATTATGCATGATTCCGCAAATAGTGCATAATCAGGATAATCTTTGTGAATAAGTGTCATATTATTCAAAATTTCTACAATTAGATGCCGCCACTAATGCTACTATTGTGGATTGGCCTAGGATACTATCTGATCATTTAGCCATAGCCATTTTGAATTACTAGTCCAAAAGAACTACTACTCAGAGGATTTATCCCCTTTTCTACTTATCTGCTTATGTGATGGATGCAATCTATTATGTTTCCAAGTTTCCTCTAATGGGTTGAAAATGGACTACCTAGGACCCCTTACCCATTCATGTTTATCACAAGGAATTATGGGATTCCAAGTTCACTCCGTATTTTTACAAGATTTGTCATGGAGTCATGTTACCTCTGTACAAAATGTTGTATAATAAAGAGGCTCCAACATTTTCTCCTGAAGTGGAGGTCAATATGCTCCCTATCACAAGATGGTTTGGAGAAGAACTTTTCACCTATGTTAGAGTATTCGAAAGTCTCGCTTCCCCTCATGTCCTACCTTTATATGTCCCTGATAAAATATTGGCACGAGAGATTGCCTACCAGACCTACGGAGTAGGAGGTATGAGTAAAGAGCTGAAGGACAAGAAGAAGGCCATTTGGCCACAATTTCCTATGGCCTGTGGGGTCTTTTCACTATTCAATTTAGGTCATGCATTCAAAGAAGTAGACAACATGTTATGTCTACGATTGTTCAAAATTCCAGGAAGACAATTCGACCCTTATGATATCATTAATAATTTCACTACTGCAATCAAAATAAAAGCGTTTTCTAGAGAAGATGATCTTCTTGATGATACATTTCAGCAGAAAAGTACACTTAAAGAAGTTCTGCATTCGGCCCAAATTCAATTTCCTCCAGCAGAATTTCAAGTGTTCAAAATGTACAAAGAAAGGAGGTTAGCTAATATCCCTTTGGATAAATTATGCTTGGAACTAGTAAGGGAGCCAACTCCGAGTATCAGTCTCAATGGAAGTGGGATGCACAGATCAGGAAAGCAGAACAAGCAGCAGAAGATGCAGCCACAGCAGCAAACAATGTCATTGACTGTGTCAATGAAAATTTACACAAGGCAAATCTCATATCAGAGACCACTCCAGGATTTCTACCAAACGTACAGCATCTACAGACAAGCTGGAGACAAAAGGCTCAACAAAGAGCAGAGTCTATCAAAAGATTAACCAAGTTGAATTCGGATTCTTACTGGAAGTACTTGGTAAAACCACACAACCAGTGCATGACTCTCAAATGTATCATTAACCCTGCCGAGAAGATGGCTCTAGCACTTGCCGATTCCGTTTTCGCAAGACAGCTAAAGTCACAGGTCGGCCAGCCAACTCTCCTCAAGCCAATGCTGGATGCTTGCAACTACAAGGAACAGATACATAGATAGTTAATTGCCAATTTTAGTTTTAGATTCAGTTTTAGTTTTAGTTTTGCTTTATTTTTGCTTGAAATGAGGATGGTCATTTAAACCACCTCCTACATTTTTTTAATAAACTATTTTTAGATTTAGTTAGTAGTATTTTAACCCTTCTCATGCACTTAGAGAAGGGTCCTGAAATTTGTCAAAAACTTGTCCTCAGAACATGCACTTCTGTACCCTCCAAGGAGGTTTTGATGAATGAATGGAACAAGATTTATTGATATCTGTGTTTAATATCTACTACTGAAATTGCACTTTTGTACTCTTAGTAGATGTTCAATTAAGAAGAGATAAATCATTATTGTTGAAGCTCATGAGTAGAACTTGTTATAAATGGTACTTTTATCTCTTAACGATTTATGGTGATGTGTTAAGGTGATATTCATGTTCAGTTATTTATATATGAATGCTTGAATGCTTGAGTTATCATTTGGCACTTCTGTACGGTGATAGCTATTCTATTTATGCTTAATATATGAGTGACTTATTATGCGATATGTTTTTCACAATTGTTTCATCTAACTTTTTATACGAAATGGTTTATCTTTATTGAATTCTTTTCTCATAGCAATTGAATGATCTTTATTACCAATTGTCATTACAAATTATTTTAGATCGCATAACTGAAAGATTAAATCCCGGGTTAGTTTTTAGAATTAGATATTTCTATTCGTTAGAATACAATTGCATGTTGATAAATTAGATTTAGAATAAAAGCATTTTACTTAGAAATTATTAGGAAGGAAATATCAATTCTCAACACACACACAAATAAATTGGGAAACTGGTGCCATATCCCCAGTTGAACCCACTATACCAAATGGAAAAGGAGCTGCTAACCAAGGTCCGGACCGGGTGCGTATCCCCTTTGTTGTAGACCTGATTTTTAGGGCTTCAACATGTTTGTCGCTAGAAGGAGGGCCCCGAACTGTGAATGGCAAGTAAATCTAAATCTAAAAACCATTCTGAGAGAATCGCCCTCACCATCTCCCCTGACTTCTCCATCGCATTTAGAATCTTTAAATCTTGAGCGAGAAGTCGATAAAACAACAACCATTGCCACAAACCCGAACATTTCAGGGAAATCTACTATTGAACCTCCTAAATTTGAATCTTTGATCCATAAACTTCAGCAATTTTCTATATCACCCAAAAAATCTGAAAAATCTCAAGGTAATGTGACTTCGTAATATAACCCTTCTCATCCTCTTACCAAATTGTAGAGTGTAAAGTTTGGTATCGAACCAACTAAGTTACCTCTACCTACAAGGAAAAGAACAAGGAAATCACCTAAATGGTCTGATAGCGAGACTCTTTCGTCATCATCGTCCATCTCAATCTCTCCACCGTGAAGTCAACCATCCACCTCTCCACTTCAAATTATTGTCCACCAGACCACTGGAACTTTAACATATGCTTCTCAATCATCTGGAACTGTAATATCCTCATCTTCCCAACCGCAAAGAAAATCTTCTGCACTTTCCTCTGTTAGTAGTTCAACAATGGCCCAAACTCCATGGAATAACCCAGGGGCAGGCTTAATGCCTACACCCTTGAGTCAAATACCGGCCCATCCTGAAAAATGGTTGCCTAAGTTTAATCCTGAAGCAGGCATGCTAATAAAAGAACATATAAACAACTTTATGTTATCTATAAATCTCAATGGGGTTACTAATGAAGACGTTGTTGTCCGGCTCTTTCCTTACACTTTGCAAGGAGTAGCCTGATCATGGTATTTCACATTACCATCCGGATCTATCACTAGTTGGGATATTTTCCAAGAACAATTCTTGAATAAGTTTGGCGATGACAGGTCTATTGCAACACTGATCAATGACCTGTCTAATCTTAGGGCTGAATCAAGGGAACCTATCAAAGATTTTAACTCACGTTTCAATAAACTTTTGAACAAAATTCCTACCGCTTCCAAGCCTAGCGAAGAATGCCGAAGTGAATGGTACATATCTACTCTACCATCAAACACAACAATCTTCGTTGGTAGGGCTAACAAAAGAAATTTAGCTGGCAATATGAAGGAAGCAATAGCGGTAGAGAAACATATCATAGCCTTAGAAAAGAAAAACGTCGTTGATGAACGAAAATCTAAGAAGGTTACTCTTAAAGAAGATCCAAAGAAAAACAATGGAAATACCCATTTGATTTAGAAGGATTACAGAAAGTTTTGAAAACCATGTCTAACGAAATGGTTGACATTAAGAAACAAGTCGCAGAGACTTCTTCTAAAAAGCCTTACAAGCCTTATAGAAGAAATCCTTTGACTAATTCAAAGCCTCCCAATGCTATCACAAATGCTAAATCAGAAGAAGAAGAAGAGGAATTTTGTAACAAAGAGCCTACTGATGAAGAAGAAGTTGTAGAAGTATAGGGGATGTGGGATTTCATCCTCCCAGATGAAAAGGATCAAGAGGCATCACCAGTCAGTATTAGAAGTAGAAATCAACTCGATCCTCCACAACCTACTCCTAAGCTAAAGAGCGCAAGCTCAATGTCTAAGGATAAAGTCGCAGGTAAGAAAACGTCACCCAAAGCAACTCAAACAAGCTCAGTCCAAACAGATTCACCAACTCCATCTAAAACATTGGTTGTTTCTGATGAGATGGAGTATAATATCATAGAAGGCATGAAGAAGACTAGGGCTAACATTAATTTTTATGAATTGAGCAAGTTAAAACATCAACAAAAGCTAATTTTGAAAGCGTTACACGCAATACCTGTTGCACCTCTGCCTGCTACTGTAATCTTGTTATGTACCTAGGGGGGTAATATGGGGTACCGAGGGAGGTACCCAAGGTAATAATGTAATAATGGGATGGGCCATAGTAATAAATAAGGTGGTTAACCCATGTCATGTAAGGGACCACAAGTAGTTAATAATAATGTAATGGGCCCATGGTATTAGTTGATGGTATGAGGAAACCATGGTAATGATGCATGGTATTGTATGTATGAGGCCTATATAGAGGCTAGAGACTCCACATGGAGAGATAGGAAGAGAAGTAGTCTTGTATGAACAAGCATATGGCTTGTGGAGTATTCTCCTTCCTTAAGGAGTGAATGTATGGTGTTGCCCTACCATAAGGGTTTGATAATAAAGAAGCATTTCTATCCATTTCTATCTTGTTATTCTTGGGTTATTTCTATTATCATAATATTTCGTGGTTTAGATCTACAACAAGTGGTATCAGAGCTACAACAAGTGGTATCAGAGCACTTTCTTGGGCACAAAAGTGGAATTTTTTATTTTTTTTTACTTTTTGCAGGATTTCAAGGGCGGCGAGTTTGCAGATCAGATCTGTATGTTTTGGTTCAAGATCTGAAAAATCTGATTGCAGATCTGTATTCCTTGTGAAAAAGTAGCCAATTTCAAAAAAAAAATCGGTTAAATCGGAGTCCGGATGAAGGAGATATCGTTGATCAAAAAATCAGTAGGGTTGGAGACAATTTTTCGGGGCCGCGAATTTGCGGCGCAGATCTAGACGTCCTGGTGCAAGATCTACAAGATCTAATTGCAGATCTGGCATCTTTGTGAAAAAACACCCAATTTCAAAAAAAAAAAATCAGGCGAATCGGAGTCCGGATGAGGGAGATATCGTTGATTTAAAATCAGCTCTTTTTGCAGAAATTTTGGGTGACGGCGGGAGAGTAGCAACGCAGATCTGGAATTCTAGTGCCTGGATTAGGATTTCTATCACATGGGCAGATGCAGAATGATTGTTCCATTTCTAAAACAGGTCATAATAAGGATTCTGAGCAATATTGACGAAACTGTGACAATTTCAAAATTTCGCCAATTTTTTTTTGTGATGGCGTACCTAGATCAGAGTTCGAGGGACTTGTATAAATTTGACGGTTCTCACACGTCAACATGGCTAGCACAAATGGAGCAATATTTCAAATTGAATCATATCCTAGATGATTGGACTAAGCTTAGGGAGGGGACCCAGTACCTGGACAATGAACGATGGCAATGGGCGCTATGGCATCAACGTCGTAATGGACCTTTTGCGAGTTGGGCCCAATTTGCCAAAGCTCTTATAGAATGCTTTGACCGTAAATCAAATCTTGTGGATAAGCACACACAGAGAGACACACAACCTAGCAAAGCTGTTATTTTTACAGGAAAGAAGGAAACCAAGGAACCAAAAGGGTTATTTTTGGCTGGTATCTCGGTATTGCAGGTTCATGGATTGATTCAGAAGGAGAAAATCATTGTGGCTATCAATCCGAGTTGCAAACAAAATCTTATAAATGTCAACTTGGCAAAGAAATTGCAAGTCCCAGCAAAACAAATTGAACATACACAGGTTGATAATGAGGATGATCAAGTGTACAAGGATTTGAAGATTTCTATTGATAAATATGTGTTGCATGGTGATTTTTATGCCTCAGAGATGGATAATATGGATGTTGTTTTGGGATATCCTTGGATGGAATCCGTGGGTACTATCAATATTAATGTGCAGAAGAAATTCCTGAAGCTATGGTATAAAAAGAAGAAAATTACATTACAGGATATTTCCATCCATAAACAAGTAGAGCACATGGAGGCTGAAGCAGAAGATGTTCAAGGAACTGACATATCAGATGATGAGCCTTTGATGATCGACAATCAAACACAAACAGAGGCTACAGAAGACAAGACTACAGGTGATGATACATCAGAGGAGGGCTCAGTGGTTGAAGTCATATTGAAAAAGCAGACACCACAACAGGCACCACAGCAGGGTGAAGTCAAGCAGAAGATACCGTGGGTTAAAACTTCAACATATCATCACCCACATCACCCCGTAAGACAACCGTCAAGATGGCAACCAAAGAGTCACATGACGGATACAAAGGAGAGACGATCCACCTACTACACCTCAACGCAGAAGAGCTGCACGGTCAACTTCCATCTCAAGCGAGCGAGGCACCAGCGAGATCGAGGGTTCACCTTTTTCTTGGATGGCTAGATGCACGTGCATGGTATCAGTGGACTACTCTTTTGAGTAGATCTTATTATTTGTGTTCTTCCCATGTTTCGGGGACGAAACATGCTAAGGGGGGTGGAATGTTATATACCTAGGGGGGGTAATATGGGGTACCGAGGGAGGTACCCAAGGTAATAATGTAATAATGGGATGGGCCATAGTAATAAATAAGGTGGTTAACCCATGTCATGTAAGGGACCACAAGTAGTTAATAATAATGTAATGGGCCCATGGTATTAGTTGATGGTATGAGTAAACCATGGTATTGATGCATGGTATTGTATGTATGAGGCCTATATAGAGGCTAGAGACTCCACATGGAGGGACATGAAGAGAAATAGTCTTATATGAACAAGCATATGGCTTGTGGAGTATTCTCCTTCCTTAAGGAGTGAATGTATGGTGTTGCCCTACCATAAGGGTTTGATAATAAAGAAGCATTTCTATCCATTTCTATCTTGTTATTCTTGGGTTATTTCTATTATCATAATATTTCTTGGTTTAGATCTACAACAAGTGGTATCAGAGCTACAACAAATCTCGCAAGCTTCTCACGAGAAGGGAAGACCTCCAACTAATGTCACTAATAAAGTTGATCCAAATGATATCGCTCTAATTGCAGGAAGGTCAAGATCTCATACTCCCCTATTTCTTCTTACTTATGAAGTTTTCAAAAAAATGTGCATAATTGTTTAGTAGATTCAGGAGCTTCATCTAATATCTTACCTAAATCAATAAGTGCAAAGTTGAACGTCCAACCTCAAAAATCTGCAGTACGCATAGTCCAGTTGGACTGGTCGTAGGTTGAAGTGATCGGTGAACTAAATCAGGTTATCATAAGGCTGTCATCTAACCCAAAGGTATGTCAAGTTATCGATATTTTAGTTGCAGATATTCTAGAATTTTATGGCTTAATTCTTAGCAGAGATTGGTCTGAAAAGCTTCATGGATACTTTGCAACCGACTGGTCGCATATGTGGCTCCCTTACAATGGTAAACCAAATCAGATAAAGGTTGAGTGAGAAAGACATCAAAAATAAATAGTAACAGAATTGGAAGGAGAAAATGAACCTGTAGCATACAACAACAATATAATTGGCAACTATTCTGTTGACTCTTTCTTAGGAAATTTTAATGCTCATACTTCGCCTTACTTAGAACATTCTGTTTTATCTCAAGTAGAAAATTTTTCTCAAACAGATAGTTCTAAATGTGTTAATTTTATGGATAGTCCTGTAAATAAATCTTTATTTTGGAAGTTATTTTTTGATGGTTCTAAGTCTAACGAGGGATTAGGAGCAGGATGTGTATTAGTTAGTCCAGAGGGAAACAAAACTATGCTAACTTGTAGACTCGAGTTCGATTGCACCAATAATATTGCAGAATACGAAGCTTTAGTCCAAGGATTATACAAAGCAATCGGATTAGATATCAAGTATCTACAAGTCTTCGGAGATTCTGAAATTGTTATCTGACAGGTACGAAATATTATACATTGTCTATCAAGTCATTTAAAGCATTATCAATCTTTAGTACAAGATCTGACTGAACATTTTATAGCATTCAATATTTCATCAATTCCCAAACTCCAAAATGTCAGTGTTGACCTCTTGGCAAACGTAGCTTCCAAGCTTATTCCCTCAGAAGACTATAGCCCAGAAAGATTCTCAATCGAATTGATCTTTAGACCCTCGATTCCCGATAACATTACCAATTGGAGAATTTTCAACAATGATTCTGATATTGTAAGCTTCCTCAAATCAGAGGGATCTTACACTAATCAGATAATTGATGAGAACCAACATGACAAACAATTGCAACAAGATAGCACTAATAATGTTATGCCAAAATCAGTAGTCAAATTGGAAGACCTATCTGAAAGACCGATTCAAAAGATCTACCAATTCAAAACTTCAAAGTTCAACTTTGAACTATGAATTAGTAAATTTAGGCACTAATACCAAGCCGCAGAATATCAACCTAGGTCTTGGCCTAGCTCCTGAAGAAAGATTGGCATACGTTCGTCTCCTAAAACAATACAAAAGTGTCTTTGCCTGGAACTATGATGAACTTAAGACTTACGACACTTCTATCATTCAGCATACTATGCCAATGATAAATGATGAAAAACCTGTCCAGCAAAAGCTAAGAAAGATCCATCCTAATCTGGAGAACCATATCAAATCTGAGCTCAATAAATTATTGAAAGCCAAAATCATTTTTCCTGTTCGACATTCTAGATGGGTTTCCAATATGGTTCCCATTAGAAAGAAAAATGGAGGCATTAGAATTTGCGTTGACTTTCGAAATCTTAACAAAGCCTACCAAAAAGATAATTTTCCTTTGCCTCCCATGGAGCACATATTACAAGCAGTTGCAGGATCAGAATTAATGTCCTTCTTGGATGGTTTCTCCGTCTACAACCAAGTTTTGGTCCATCCCGACGATCAATTAAAGACCTCGTTCAGAACCAAATGGGGTACTTATGCATATCAAAAGATGCCTTTCGTTCTGATCAACGCTGGCGCCACATTTCAAAGGGCCATGGACATCGCATTTAAGGGATTAGTAAATAAATCAATAGTAATCTATTTGGATGATATAACTGTATATTCAAAAAAACGAGGTAATCATCTCAGAGATTTAAAACAGATCTTCCAACGTTGCCAAAGGTATGGAATTTCACTTAATCCAAAAATTTCCTTTTTTGCATTAAGTGAAGGAAAGCTTCTTGGATTTATAGTGTCAAAATCTGGCATCCATATTAATCCCAATAGAATCAAGGAGATTTCCAAAATACCCTTGCCTCACAACAAGAAAGCTATGCAATCCTTCCTTGGCCAGATTAATTTTGTAAAAGGATTTGTTCCAGACTTTTCAAGGATCGTATCTCCCTTACAAGCAAATTTTAAAAAGAATTCAATCTTCAAATGGGGCCAAGAGGAATATGAAGCATTCAATCTGATTAAACAAGAGATTGTAAACGCTCCATCTTTAGCAACTCCAAATTTTTCCGATCCTTTCATTTTGTATACATTTTCCTCTGATAGATCATATGCTGTGATACCCACTCAAGCAAATGAAGACAAGGTGGAAACCCCAATTGCCTTTTTCAATTCAAATCTACAAAGGGTTGAATTAAATTATTCTGATGTCGAGAAACAAACTTATGCTATTTTCAAAGTGATCAAACATTTCAGACCCTTTCTGCTTAAAACCCATACAAAAATCATAGTACCGTTTCCAGTGGTAAGAAACCTCTTAGTACATAAGGACGTGGATGAGAAAAGAGCAAATTGGGTTACTGCCTTACAAGAATACGACGTTGAAATCAAGCCAGCAAATATTGTAAAAGTTCAAGGCTTTTGCAAAATGCTGGCTGGAGCATCGTTTATTTCCAGAATACCTTCTTCAGAAGTACAAATGTATGAGGAACTCCACAATGGACCAGCAGGTAGACATTATGTTGGAGATGCTATAGCACATAAAATCCTGCGTGCAGGGTATTATTGGCCTACACTATTCAAAGATGCACATAGCTACATAAGGAAATGTCAAGTTTGTCAAACTACTACAGGAAGACAAAAGAAACCATCGTTTCCTTTGAAACTAGTCAATATCGATCAACCTTTTGATCAATGGGGATTGGATATAATAGGTGAGATCGTTCCTCACTCTTCTAAATAGCATAGGTATATTCTTACAGCTACAGATTATTTTGCTAAATGGGTAGAAGCAGTTCCTCTCAAGACAGCTAATGCCGAACACATCATTGATTTCATAGATCAGTTCATAATCACCAGGTTTGGTTTACCCTCTGCTTTAATGTTTGATAATGCATCATATTTCTCTGGCAATGCTATGACTGAATTTGCACTCAAAAGAGGCTTTAAACTTGAATACTATGCAATTATTACGCATAGGGGAATGGATTATCTAAATAAACAAATAAAAACTTAATCGAATCATTAAGCGAACCATCGATTAGAATCATAATAATTGGCACAAATATTTAATGTATGCTCTATGGGCAGACTGAATAACACAGAAAGTCTCCATTGGCACTTCTCCCTTTAATTTAGTTTATGGGAAAGAAGTGGTCCTTCCAACTCATCTAGTGATTCCCTCTTTGGCCTTAGTTCAATTTATTGACGAAACACCAACTTCTTCCTTACAACTACGGCAGCTGCAAATCCTTAAGCTAGAAGAGCAACGAGAACAAGCTAAAATAACTCATGCTCATCACCAAGCATTAGTAAAAGATTCTTTTGATTCAAACATGATATCTAGAAAGGACTTTCAAATTGGAGATTTCGTTTCAAAATGGAATAAGGCTCACGAGGAAAAGGGCAAACATACGAAATTCCAACGAATGTGGCTTGGCCCTTTCCAAATTGTAGAAATCATAGGTCCATCTACTTTTATGTTACAAGATTTAACAGGAAAAAGAGAATCTTTACCTATTAACGGGCAAATCCTCAAAAAATACTTTCCATAGGAGATCATTCTTCTATTTTTGTAAATTAGCTTTTCCTTTATTTTGATAATAAAACCAATTGTAAATGGTTGCATTTGGAATTCACGAAAAAGATAAGTATTTCTTTTAGATTTTGTTTTTTTTGCTTGTATAAATAAAACTGATTTAGAAAATTGGTCATTATTATTTAAAGGTATAGTCAAAGACTATAAACCTGAAAATGGTACTAGTTTCAACCTTACAAATTTTGATAAAAAGAAACCTTTAGTGGGAATTTGTTTATATCAGTCAAATGAAAGGTATCAGAAACAAAACAAAGATTCTCTGTAGAAAAGCTCTTTCCAAAAACTCTACAATTGTCGTCCAGAGCTATTCTTAAGGAAACAATGACTTCCTCCCCACCTAGAGAATTACGAGATTCAAGTAATAATCCAGCGATACACTTTAACTTAAAGAATAAGAGGTCTCATCATGAGCCGACTTATCATGATCATTAGATATTATAGCTTGCTGACTTTGCCAAAAATACATAACACAACAAGGTAATGACTTAAGATTGTTGCAATCAAAAGACAAGGGGTCTCATCATGAGACAACTTGTTTAACAAAGTTATAAATCAAGTGAGTGGCATTGTCATAATTTAGCTACCAAACCAAGGCATTGTTATTTAAGAATTAAAAGAAAATAAAAGCAATAAGTGTGGATATGGATTTCCCTTTGAAAATCATATACTTCTCCAAGTAGGATACAGGATCATTGCTGGGTAATAGGTAACCCTGTCAAGGCTATAAATGTCTGCTGGCAGCAGAGGCTCTATCTACGACAAATGAGCATATTTAAAACTAATTTATAGAGAAAACTTTGTTTTTATCTTTACAAACCAAGTAGTAGATGATGTAAATACAATGACTAGCTCTAGGAAGTAAAAAAATCAAAGTTAACATAGAAGAAACAAACTATCATTGACACCTGAAAGCATGGTGTACTTTATCTTTCTATAATAAAGTTTGATTTTCTGGAAAAGCTTTCTATTTGGAAGTTTAGAAAATCAAAAGAAAAACAGAGATAACTAGTTCTTCCAAGTGAATCGCCAATTGTTGTGGCTAGCAACAACCCCCTTCTTATTTAGTTTTATTACTAATACTAAATAAGTGGAGACCCTTTATCAAAAAATTAAAAAAAAAAAATTAGTACTTGTATTCCCTTCTTGAATAAATCTTACTATCATAAACTTAGGAGAATACCCGAAAAATAAAAAAAGACTTAAGTTTTATGATAAGTTTGAACAAAACCGTTCTCTCAATAAAGAGCGTCGCATTGCAAAAAGGTAATGGATTCCATCCTATAAACAGAATCCTAAGATTGCGAAATCACGCACTGAAGACATTCATAGCATCGCAGTTCTTCATATGCCTCAAATATCACTTAAGGTGAAATACCTCAAACCACCAATATGCGATGGCGCATCTCGCAAATCACATTTCACAGAAAACATATGGTAATGGACGATTGTCACATGCAAGGGATCAGCGATATTGCGATTAGCGATATTGTGATCTGTGATATTGCGATCTGCGATATTGCGAAGCAAATTGCAAAATCGCCTTACCATAGATCTGTAGGGCTCGTCATTCGAAAAAAGTTTTTCCATAATCCGATGCCCAGTTATGCACATTAATGTTAATTTAATGAGTTAGTTAGTAATCATTAATGAAATATGGTTTTGATCTGATCGAAGGGCCATTTCACATAAAGTGATATATTTTATACGATTTTGGCATTTAAATCTTTCCCGTCACCTTTTTCTTATCATTACTCTTTCCTCATTTGCAAATTGCAGGAGTGAAAAGCAAAAAGATATACATAGCAATGTCCAGAATATTATGGGAAAAAAGGGAAAAGCTCCGAGTTCTGAAGACAAAGAAATGATGCCCTTATACACAGATACCACCTGTAACAGAGATGTTGGCGTTACTACTTGGGAAGGCATGCAGCCTACTCAAGGAAGAAAATCCAAGAGTAATGGAGGTTACAATGACTGCAGATTCATGTGGGTCATCTGACGCGTCGATTACAGAACTAGCAAGTTCGTTCTTGCACCAAATAGCGGCGAGGCCTAAGATTCTTCCATTCACAAACATGGTCAAATTGGTACTGGATAGTGCTGATATCACAAACAGACGATTAAAGACTCAGAGCCAAGGACTCATTAGCTGGTTCACTTCACAAGATTTGAGGCTCATGTATCATATACCAGAGCCACAGGTGACCTATAACAAACAGTTCATGGAGAAAATTACTAAAGAAAATGAAGATTTGGCATAATGCACCAAGGACTGGTCGAGAAGGGACGAACCACTAAAAAAGGATAAGCACGGTATGTATAGTACTGGTTCTCTCGCCTCCCCGTATTTCTTTGCTGCTGCTATGCTCTGTAGACTTTTTGGAAAGCCTAACGTTAACAAATTTTCATCTGAATGGCTACCATTATTAGATGCCGCCACTAATGCTACTATTGTGGATTGGGCTAAGATATTTGTTACACAATAATTTGTCATTGTCCCTCTACTGTATCATGTGTCAAATAAACATTTTCATATCTTCCCAGCAATGTAAGAAGATTAGGCAAATGCTCTCTAATCTAGAAGATTGACCCTTTTTTACTAAGTTTCTGCATCGTCGCTAGTAAACCGTCAAAATCTGCGACGATTCTCTGTCATGCACTATGTCGTTGCGACATCGTCGCTAGTCACTAGTTCATGACCTGCAATGATCCAAATTTGGCAAATTAGTTCAAACAGTCAACCTTTTGGATGTTTCTAGAGCTAGTTGTTGGGTCAGTTTGGGTCGCCTTTCTGCCTCTGGGATGGTGGTTCCACCTCTTGTGCAACCTCCCTTGAGAATAAGCTCCCTCTCCCTCATTTCATGGAGGCTCCTCCTCCTATAAAATCACTCACCATTGCTATGATCTGCTAGTTCCTTAGTTGGTAATTCCTTGGATTCAGTAGTTCTGTTAGTGCTTTTGAGTTTCATAGATAGCTAGTGTGGGTGTGACAAGTGTGGGATTGTCGATAGCTTGTGGAAGGTTCTGAAGTTCCCTTAACTTTGTGTTAAAACTTATGAGTGAGAGAGAGACTTTGTATGTTGGAAGATCCATCTTCAAAGTGTGAATGCTTGAGAAATACACTGATTGGACCCTCTGGGAAGGCTTACGACGTCAAGACTTTGGTTCTAAGCTTGCTCTTATTTCATTATTCATACAATCAATGATGTTTTCCTATGTCTTGTATGTAATTTACTTGATAGCTCATGACTTCTTGACTTTGTTAGTAAATAGATCATTGTTGTTTTCTGGTTACATTATTTGTTGTATTTCCTTTGCATTGTTTCAGGTTGATCACTCACTGAGGAGAAGGAAGCGAAAGTTGGAGCATTGCAATGAAACTTCATCAACCACCAGTTGAGGTAGGCCTCCAACTATGACTGTTTAAGGAAATTTATTGTTGATCTATCCTTGTTGTGACTAGACCCACTCTAGGGCTAGAGGGGTTGCCTCTGTCCGCAGAGGGAACACTTTCCTGCATCACAAGTTGGCGACTCCACTGGGGAGTCTATCCTATGTTTCTTCTCTTGTTTGCTCTTGTTTTGATTTTGATTTGGTGTCTTTTGAATTTTGGGGATAAACTATCAGTCTTTTCGATTACCTGGGTCAATCTGGGAAATCCCTCTATTGTCTGAAGGATTGACTGGTTTTTGTTTGGGAGTTTCTTGTTCATCTGTCATTGTTTTTAAGATCATCGTTGAAGATAGCCTAACAGTCACGATGATGTTTCCAATGTTATAGCTTTGGACCCGCAACAATCTCAGTTTAATAGTTTAATTCCCGCAAAGACTCTTGAAATCGGACCGTCGCAGAAAATAGGTGTATTTTAGTGACCGTCTCTAGTTGTCAGTGTAACACTAGAGACTCATCTCTAGTTGTCAGTGTAACGCTTGTGATGGTCTCTAGTTGTCAGTGTATCACTAGCGACTCATCTCTAGTTGTCAGTGTAACACTTGCGACGATTCCTGTAAAGTTGTTTTTACAACTTTACCTCCTGAATTCATCAATCTTGTTTGTCCCCTGTTGTTTCTTGTCTCTCATTAGCTTGTTTTAATTGCTTTTGGTTAGGGTACTATCTCTTTGATTTCATTGAGTGAGTCTTGTGTTTTTAGACCATGTGACCTGGCCCTTTGGGAGTTTCGTTGAGAAAATATTTTCTTGGGTTACTTGTCTGTTCAAGGTTCATCCACAACTATCTTGTGATTTGCTTGAGGCTCTTTCGCTGCTTGTTTCTGGTTGATTTTTAGTGTCGATTATTGAACCAATTGTTTATGTTGATTCGATTTCTTCGCTACCAAGCATAGATCACAATTGTTTGGATCGATCAGTTCACACTTGCTTGTTTGTGTCTTTAAATTCAAAAAAAAAAAAAAAAAATCAAAAGTTTGCATTCATTTAGAATACGAAAGTGAAAGTACATTTGCATTACGAATTTTCATGTTTGAGAAATTGGAAAGCGAATTTTAAATCTTTCATTAGTATCGATGCATCGTGAGATTAGTGTATTGATGCATTGTGTTTCTTAGTGTTTGCATTCGCTTGTCTTGGTTTTCTTGGTTTGGGAATGATCTCTCTACCCTTCTGTAGGTAGGTGTTCATTGAAATGGAAGATGCTTTACTCATTCTAGCTGCATGCTAGGTTTTTGATATATATATGGTAGGGCCTGAAAACTGGAACATAATTCAAGATCAACTCTAAAATGAACTGAATGAACTTAACAACGCATTGTAACATAATGCACACTATTTAGAGGTCTAGGCTAAAGACGTGCTCCGGTGTCTTTAAACCTAGTCACTATTGCTTTCACTCAAGGTTGGGTGATTCCTCCTTCTGTGACTCAATAGCGGTCTAGTACGGAATTATGCTCCCATGTACCGTCAAGTATATGTTGGGAGACCCCACTAGGTTATCATCCTATATCCTTAGGAAGCCATGTTTGCCACCTTGCAAACCATAACGCACCGAACACAACATTCGGGAAGATTGACTACCGTACGAAAAGTCCTTGGTTTTCATATGATCACCAAGGTGTATATGCAGTTTTACGGGTTGTTTGGTAAACCTTTTGCTTAGTTTCTCCAGAGTAGTCACTTTTGTTCTTTTTCGGACTCCTTAAAAGAAAAGGTCCATCTGAGCACTTGTCCTTTCAATCTCATTAAACCTCGAAAGAGATAGAGTCACCTTTTCGTCCTTTTCTCGACTCTTGAAACATGAAAAGGTCAAGTTTTGTTCCTGCGTCATAAAATTTACTGCCCACGAAATATTCCTGGTAACAGTTCGAGTTCTTGGTTGTGATAAGAGTGTTTTTTAGGCTCATTCTCGATGACCACATTCACCGAGTCTACCGGCCAAGGTCTTCCCCCAGATGGAAATCCTAGTTTGTTTCCTCCATTTGGAAATATCGGTGCTCTGTATATGGCAACATTGTCTTTTCCTAGGTTAACCATTGGTTTGCCCGTATGGTTGTTTTCAACCTCGGTGGTCCCGAGTGTCATGTCTCCTGTTCCACCATCTTCTTCGTCTGAACGATGACACGATGATTCCAAGGTTGAGCCTACGCATTCTTCCCCTGTTTCTTCCTCCTCCTCTCCTCCTTCGCCTGGTGAAAGTTTCACATCTAGTAACCAGGAGACTAAGAAGAAGAAGAAGTCTGATAAGTGTGAGGCCACCTGTGCAACTATTGCTCCGAGTACATCTCAGGTCGGAACACCTTCTGCTCCTCTATTGAAGGTTAATTTTCCTTGTAAATTGTGCAAGGGTGACCATCTTCTTTGTGATTATCCTGGCATTCCTAGGATCTTAGAAGTATGGTCCCACAATCTGGCTCGTCCCTCATTGTCCTCTGAAGCTCATGGTGATGCTACCCTATCAATTGGAAACGGTAAGAAGAAAGGGAAGATTCAATTCCACTGTAGGCTATGTAAAGGCAACCATCCCCTTCACCTTTGTCCGCTCGTGGATAAAGCTTCTACCGTTTTGGAAAGTCTTATAGCTTCTTCACCCCAACTTCCTGTTGGTTATCAGAGGCTCTCTTCAAACCCTCTCCCCATCGACCAAAAGATTGACTTAGATTCTTCTCTTGTCCGTCCTCCTCTTTCCAAACCTGGCTATGCTAAGCCTATTCCAGACCAACCATTAGTCGAAGAGAGTGTCAACTTGGGTTCATCACCTGTTGATCACTCTATTTTGGAAGAGCGTCATGCTTATGTTCTTCTCGTCTCATCAGATTCTCCTGAGTTCGAAAACAACCCTCCTATCCCCGCTAGTCAAGAGGGTCCTTCTTCAGTTCTTGTAGAGCAGGGGGGCAATCATACGATTCCCCCACCAAGTAGTTCGGTTGTTTCCTTCGACTGGATTCATTTGACTGCATTCTGCCTTCCATCCTATGTTCCTTTCTAGATTACAATACATGCCTATGATAAGGTAGTACCTGGCACCGTCTTGGATGAGGGTGTGTCGGTTAGTCTCATGCCTTCACTACTTGGAAAGCTTTGGGCTCCCCACAGCTTTTGTCGGTCATGCAAAATCTGTTGGCATTTGATGGAGGAACCAATCAACCTTTAGGGATCCTCCCAAAGCTTCCTATTACTTTGGGGGGCAAAACCATCTATATAGACGTCATGGTTGTCCAAGGTGCTTTAGATTTCAGTCTTCTCCTTGGCCATGACTATGTTTATGCCATGGGGGCCCTCATCTCTTCACTTTTCCATGTGGTTTGTTTTCCACACGACGGAAGAGTGGTGACCATAGATCAATTATCATTATTTAGTCCCTCGGTGCCTCCTGCGCAGCTGTCATCCCCTCTCGGTTCTTGCTCGCAAGCAGTACCTTCTTTGCCACAGGTCAATTATGTGGCTACCCGTTCCATCTCCACCTCTACTGATGATCATGCAAATGGTCTCATACATCATGTACTGGGGGCATTGGAACCCGTTCTGTTATTAGTTCCTCATGACATGTATTCCTCCCAGAGTGCGTTCCTTCCATCCCGCGAAGACCTCTTGGGAGCCATTTTCTCATATGGCCAATGAATCACGGAGTGACAAGAATAGTTTGTTCCTATCTCAACCTCGTTAAAAAATGAAACCGGGTGTCCCGAGGATAGTTCTAATCTTGTGTCGACATCTTTAAAAAATGAAACAAGGTGTACGAGGATAGTTTGTTCCTATGTCAACCTCGTTAAAAAATGAACCGAGGAGTAATGAGGATAGTTTGTTCCTATCTCAACCTCGTTAAGAAATGAAAACAAGGGTGATAAGCATAGTTCCTGACCTTGTGTCAAGCTCATTAATAAATGAAACAAGGAGTCTTGAGGAAAGTTCTTGATCTTATGTCAACCTCATTAACAAATGAAACAACTCCCTTTCCAAATCGAGTCTTTTCTTAATATCTCGTAAATCCCAAGTCGAGTTTTTCCAAGATCTTGAAAGTGAACCTTCATTCCATCCACCTTGTTGAATGTAATGAAGCTTGGGGGGCATGTACCTCGAATTGCATCTTATACTAGGGGCATGCGAACTCATAACAGGCATAGTTTTTCGTTTCAAGCTTGTGTAAACATGCAATCAAATCCAAGC
This sequence comes from Pinus taeda, assembly GCA_000404065.3. Lineage (NCBI taxonomy): Eukaryota > Viridiplantae > Streptophyta > Pinopsida > Pinales > Pinaceae > Pinus > Pinus taeda. The sequence goes on along the minus strand of APFE030043067.1, from coordinate 28,559 downwards.
AGAGTTCTCCATGGTTCAAGCTTGTGTAAAAATGAACCCATACCCGATTTACATCTCGTGATTTCCATTTTTTTCCACTAAATTCTGCTAGATGAGCCTTGGTTGTTTCATTCCATTGCCACCATTTCTTTGGCCGATCATATGCCTTCACTTGGTTGTTTTTCCTTTCCTGAGGAACCGCAACGATGAGTGGTTTTATTAGCCAGCCTCTTGACCATTACATGTTTTGAGCAATTCCACCATTGTCGGAACCAGTTGCTACCCTTTATACCACTCGTTCTTCTAGGTCGAGTCTCCTTTAAGCTCTTTTCTGACTTGTAAAATATGAAAAGATTGCCGAGTATTTTTCCCTTTTCGACTCGTTAAAGAGAATAAAAATGGAGGTCTGCTTTGGGCTCTTTTCTGACCGTATAAATGTGAAAAGATTGTCGGACCTTTGTCGTTTCAAGTTCGATACTGGTTACGAAATGACGTGTCTTCGATCACTTTTTTACTTTTTCGTATCGGGGCCACTAATTACGAAAAGTACTCCTTGATCGTAATGGTCGAGCAGTTCTTTCGAGTATTGTTTTATACTCTTTCGGGCTCGAGAGACACAAATCTACGAAAAAGGACCCCCCTGGAGTTTTCTTTTCCATGTCTTTTTCAAACTCTCTAAACATGAAAAAGACTCCGAGTTTTACCTATGTTGGACTCGTTAAACCCTAACGACATCAGACTCGTCACCAGGACAAGACTCGAGCTTCTCCTCCCTAGGGCTCGTTAAACTATTACTAGGTTGGATTCGACCAAAGGTCGAACTTATATTACAAGCACATGCTATCCCCTTCAAGCTTGTTTTCAAAAATAATTGGGGTACTTGCCAGCGATGGTGAGGGAAAATTTGGAAATCATCATTGATTATCCATGGCAGCTAGTCACTCTTGAACATCGACACTTTTGCTTCTTGTCGAGTTGGGATATCCATACATCATCATTTGGCCTTCCGCGGGTTTGGGTTGCCATTTAGCCTCATTCCATCTGATCCATGCTATCTCCATCAAGCTTCTGATTCCTTGGTACCTAAATGCTGCCACCCTTCAGAGTTGTGTCGCCGACATGTTCAAGAGTATAATCCTTCTGTAGTTTACATCCTTAACTCCTCCTCTAATACTCTGTTTCGCCATCTACCGCTTGTTCCTTATCTCGTGTCATTGATGGGGGAAACATTATGGCCCTCCTGCAATGGATCATCTCTTGTCGACGTCAGCTCATTATCCAGGGGACTGATTTATATATCCCTGTTGGTACCTTGGAGCTTGCATGCCTCAATGGCAAGCTCTTCGCGCCTGACGATCGACTTTCATCATTGGTCGTCGATTGGGTGATTCCACGAGTGTTTGACTCCAGCTCATTCTTCACACTTTGTGGATTGTACTAGATAGTACCTTGAGAACCATTGGCATTATTGGTGGTTTCTCTCGCGCTTGTTAACAATTTTCCTCATTGACCTATAATCAAGTGATTTTCTATCATGCTCGACTTCAGTACATCTATTCGCATGCTAGAATTTGTACTATGATCGATTGTGTTTCAAGACCCCGAACTCAAATTACACATGTTCGGGCTGCGTGGATTGGTTTGTGATTACATGACTCATTGATGGATGGTTGCGACCATACCTTTATCATTATTATGGTATTATTAGCTAGATGGTTTCTTCCATGCCTAGACTACATGTATTTCACTATCAGAGACATCAGTTGTACTTGCGCTTGTAGGTTCTTCCAGATGGTGTTCCAGTTTAGACAGTTTCGTAAAGCATTTCACCTCTCCCACTCTCTTGGGCTTCATGCTTTAGGGGACATCTGTTACACATTAAGTTTTCACTGTCCCTCTACTGTATCATGTGTCAAATAAACATGTTCATATCTTCCCACCAATGTAATAAGATTAAGCAAATGCTCTCTAATCCTGAAGATTAATCCTTTTTACTGTTTCTACATCGTCGCTAGTAAACCCTCAAAATTTGTGACGATTCTCTGTCATGCACTGTGCCATTGTGACGTTGTTGCTAGTCCCTAGTTCATGACCCGCGATGATCCAGATTTGGCGAATTAGTTCAAACAGTTGGCCTTCTAGATGTTTCTAGAGCTGGTTGTTGGCTCAGTTCGGGTCGCCTTTTCGCCTTTGGGATGGTGGTTCCACCTCTTGTGCAACCTCCCTTGAGGATAAGCTCCCTCTCCCTCATTTCATGGAGGCTCCTCCTCCTATAAAATCACTCACCATTGTTATGATCTGCTAGTTCCTTCGTTGGTAATTCCTTGGATTGAGCAGTGTTATTAGTGCTTTTGAGTTTGATAGGTAGCTGGTGTGGGTGTGACAAGTGTGGGATTGTTGATAGCTTGTGGAAGGTTGTGAAGTGCCTTCAACTTTTTGTTAAAACTTATGAGTGGGAGAGAGACTTTGTATGTTGGGAGATCCATCTTCAAAGTGTGAATGCTTGAGAAATACACTGGTTGGACCCTCTGGGAAGGCTTGCGACGTTAAGACTTTGGTTGTAAGATTGCTCTTATTTCATTATTAATACAATCAATGATGTTTTCCTATGTCTTGTATGTAATTTACTTGATAGCTCATGACTTCTTGACTTTGTGAGTAAATAGATCATTGTTGTTTTCCGGTTATGTGCTTTGTTGTATTTCCTTTGCATTGTTTCAGCTTGATCACTCATTGAGGAGAAGGAAGCGAAAGCTGGAGCAGCACAACGGAAATTCATCGACCACTGGTTGAGGTAGGCCTCCAACTATGACTTTTTAAGGAAATCTATTGTTGATCTGTCCTTGTTGTGACTAGACCCACTCTAGGGCTAGAAGGGTTGCCTCTATCCACAGAGGGAACACTTTCCTGCATCACAATATTGTCTGACAATTTAGCCACAACCATTTTTAATTACTAGTCCAAAAGAACTACTACTCAGAGGATTTATCCCCCTTTCTACTTATATGCTTATGTGATGGATGCAATCTGTTATGTTTCAAAGTTTCCTCTAATGGGTTGGAAATGGACTACTCAGGACCCCTTACCCATTCATGTTTATCACAAGGAATTATGGGATTCCAAGTTCATTCCATATTTTTACAAGATTTGTCATGGAGTCATGTTACCTCTATACAAAATGTTGTATAATAAACACACTCCAAGATTTTCTCCTGAAGCGGAGGTCGATATGCTCCCTGTCACGACATGGTTTGGAGAAGAACTTTTCACCTATGTTAGAGTATTCAGAAGTCTCGCTTCCCCTCATGTCCTACCTTTATATGTCCTTGATAAATTACTAGCACGAGAGATTGCCTACCAGACCTACAGAGTAGGAGGTCAAACAGTAACTACATGAATGGTGGAGTGCTGGATGGTCCAAGATATTCTATCTTCTTCTATCTTTGTTTGATGACTGCTACCAATGAGATGCAACAAATGATGTAGATTTTATTCCTTCCAATGCTTTATACTTATTTTCATGATGCCATGCTCAATACGAAACTTCTTCTACAAATGTAACTGTACATGCTACTATAATTGCCATCTACTAATGAAAAGTAAACCATACTATAAACAAACATGATTGTGGGAGAGTCCTTCAATATTATAGATCCTTGGTGTCTTCATTCTTTGACTTATTCTCGGGTTCTTCATTTTCTTCATATGTAGGTGTCCTACTTCATTCCTTCCTCTTATTTTTCTTCTTGTTTTACGAGTCTTTAGGACAATCTCTCTTAAAGAGTCCATATTCATTGCACCCAAAATATTGCACTTTAGACATGTCTAAATTTCTTCGTGGTTGATTGGTGTTCCTTTGACGAGGCTCAAACTTTCCAGACTTCCCTTTCTTCTTCTCTACTTTAGCAGCAAAAGGTTGGGACCTTTCATTTGGTTTGGTGTCATCTTTTGCCATTATTCTTGTTTATTTTATCATACACAAAGACCACACCTCATCAAATTTTGGAGTGTCCTTCCTTGAGAAAATTCTTGTCAAAAGATACTCCATTCGGGAGTGTTAATTTTCCATTGTTCTATGCTATTACAATCACTTTGGCCCAATTCATAACTTCAATTAACAATCAATTCAATCTTTCAGTGATAAATAACAACTGTAGATAGAAAAATAAATGTAATGTATAATAAGAGACAATCAGAAGCAATTACAAGGGACATAAGAATTGGTGAAAGACTAGGGGAAAACCCCACAAAGGGGAAACCCTTTCAAATTCTTCTTTTTATTTGATTTTCATAAAATCTTCAAAAAAGAGAGGACAATGATCCAATTCATCAACAACAAAGTCAAATTAAAATATTTGACCATTCAACAAACCCAATATTCAAATTCCAATAGATGAGCCCAAAAGTAAAATCTTGTCAAACTATTCATTCTGTAATTTCGATCAAAGCCAACAGTTACGTCAAAGAAACCTTACCTAGTCACAAGTCAATGGTTAAAATTGTCCTCCAAGAGATCAATAGTTGAAATATTCAACCTCCAATGTTGGTCAAACCTCAGTCAAAACAGCCCCAAAAGTATCAGTCAAACCTAGTCAACAAAGAGAGAAGGCTTGTAGTAAACTGTAGTCAAAGTTCCCATATTTCCTCAGTTTTTATGCCAATAAATATGGACTTCTAAAATAGGTCAAAAGTTGGTCAAACCAAGTCAAAGAGTGCCAAAACAAAGTTGGTCAATGCTTGTCAAAGACTCCCAAACGGAAGTAGAATTTGGTCAAGAGAAAAGAGAACCTTCCTCCTTCGCACGTCTAAAGAGAACCCTACAATATTTGACATGTACAAACCAATAGAAGAAGAGAGTGATGCTTGATGTAATATGTCCAAATGAGGCCCCTTGACTTGTATTTATAGGCATTGGAGGAGGGCTAATTTGTCTTCTATGTGGACCTTGAATTTTGTGTCATTATGGATTTTTTACTTTAAATTACATTTTTTCCTTAACCAAATTAAATTCTTCCAAGGGAAATTTGGGGCTTCTCTGGATGAGGAATATTCTCCAATGGAGGTAATTTGTCCCTACACTGCCAAATTAACAAGGAGGTAATGCATTGAGTATACAAGTTATTAATTCAGAATGAGTCCCAACCTCTCCAAACCCTTGTAATTAATCCCTTAATTGTGAAACCTTCAAGAGGTATGAGTTTAAGTCTTCATCCTCTTATAACCTTATCTTGTAAAGCTTATTCCTAAGAGATATTTACTTGTACATTGATTTTTGGGTAGCATCGGATGTGCTCTAGCTCCGAAATTTTGTGGAGGGGCTAGAACACATGAGATCTCCAAGACCAATAAATCGTTTGGTGAAATTCCACCCAGATTGTATTTTATTAAAATAATTAATATTTTTAATGGGTTCCTAAGTCTAACCTTAGGAAAATTAAAATATTAATGGGTATTAATGAAAATACGGGTGAGAAGCTTCTAAGAGACGAGGATCAAGTCTAATTTAATCTTTAACTGTTGATTAGATACTTAATCTTGGTTTTTTATTCCTGAACAAGAAAAGTATAAATGGAGGCTTGGGGTTAGTTGGAGAATACACACAGAGAGATTAAGGAAATCAATTTTCTAAGGTGAGAAGTTCTCAGGAGGAAAATCGATTGGGGAGATATTGCAACTAAGGGGCAGTGATAGTTCAAGAATACTGACAGAGATGCAGAGAGAAACTTATGGAGGCAGCATAGTAGCCTGGAGAGCTGGTGCTGGGCCATTTTGGGCCCATACAACCTTGACACAAAGTCAGGAGCACCAGTGCAGAGGAAGACCTACCTTCCATGAAAAAGTCGAGGTGCTACCAGAAACTACCAAAACCGTCGGCAAATCTGACGCAGTGGGTAGAAGTGTTGACGCAAAGCCTCAGAGAGCTCCACACAGGCCCATGCAGTTACTGCGAAGGGGCAACGAAGTTGTAGCTGGGGCCAGCCAGTTTTGTTGTCAGATCAACCGGATTTTGTCAGGTGAAGTGAGGTAAAACTCACTCAGGTTCTCTGCCATTGTATTTTTTGTCACTAGTTTTTCGAGAGGTAAACCAACATTCATATTCAGAACTTCTGCTTAACAATAGAAAACCCCCAGAGCTATTGCATCAGTTTTCTTGCACTGGGTTTTTCCGGGGACATTTAGTCCAAAAATAAGTGTGTCCTTTGCATGATTGTATCATTTATTTTTCAGTTCTTGATCTGTATAGTGGTGTAGGATGTAGTGTATTTACATTAATATTTTCTAAGCATTTCTAAAAATAACTTGTTAAATGAAGAATACAAGTAGGTGATGTAAATCAGTTTTCTGCAGTAGGATTTTTGACTTGTTCGATTCAGAAATTTTCACATGGTATCATAGGGGTTGCAAATCAAGGAGGACTAAAGCCATCAATGAAAGGATAGATGAGAATCTGTGCTAAAGACAACTGTCCCAAGAGACACACAATTTTTAGCCAAGAGAGCAGAGGAGGGGTTATGCAATCACCAAGGGAAGCTCATGCAAAGCCTGCGTCAAACTATTTGTGTGGCATTGTAGCTGTAGAGGGCAACGCAGTGATTGTTGGGCCAGTGCAAAGACTATTGAGTCTCAATTTTCCAGTTTCTAGGGATAGAAGTGTAGTGCATATTTCATCTATAGTTTTTGGTGGGGTGTTGATTATGTTGGTGCAGAACAATACCTAGTGGGGCAGAAGAAAAGTAGAGGGAATCCGTTCCTCAGAAGATTTCTTGTCAAGAAATATAGATCCAGTGTTGAGCAAAAAGAGATATCAGAGAGGGGTGGTTCAATAGTTGTTGGCAGAAGGATTGCCATGAAAGAAATCAAATTTTAGAGGGAGCTTGTTTCTTAGAGGATTTCCAGTGCCAAAGGAATCTAGATCCAAGTTTTGTTGGGGCAGAAATGAAAGAGGGAGAAGAGAACCAATTTGACACTCATTTGAGCAGAGATGGCAGTTAATGGACTAAGGGATCAGGATAGGTTGGATGGAGCATCCAACTTTATCATCTGGAAGGCCAGGACCTTGGCAATTTTGGACAAAAATCACATCAAGGATTATGCCTTGAAGACAGTTGTTGTTTCAATTGATGTTCATCCTCTCAAGAAGTACGAGGAGGCTTAGGAATGAGCGAAGTACATGATATTGGATGGGGTCAACGATCATGTGATCCCACATATCGTTGAGAAGGACACATCAAAGGAAATGTGGGAGGCCTTGACAACTTTGTACGAGGGAAATTCCATTCAACGAAATATGTTGCTTGAGAGTCAGCTGAGACAATATCAAATGTAGAAGGGAGAAGAAATCAATCCCTTCCTTCTTAGGTTGCAAGGGATCCGAGACCAGCTAACTTTCGTAGGGTCTACACCAGATCTTGAATTCATTGTCAGGACTACCCTGAATGCAGTCACTAAAGACTGGGAAACCTTCGTCCAGAGCATCTTGTGCAGGGCTTCTCTTCCCAATTGGGAGGAGATGTGGGAAAATCTTTGACGGGAAGAGATCAGATGGTTGACCAAGGCTAGAAGTAGCAGCAAAGAGATCAGAGCCAAGAAGGAGGAAGAGGAGGATGCAGCTCTCGCATCAGTAGGACAACAACGGTAGCAAAAGAGGAAAAGTAAAGATATATCCAAAGTAAGATGCTTCAAATTTGGAGAATTGGGTCATTTCACCACTCAGTGCCTTCAGAAGAAGGGCAAGGAAGATAAGTCTGACTCAAAGTATGCTCCATTGAAAGTTGACAAAGAGGACGATGATAAGGATTGCACCATGAGTGCTCATGCACCTCTAGATAAGAGGTGGGGCGATATTGAGTTGTATTCAGGAGGACTACATGACAGGCAAGATCCTTGAGGTGCCCAAACTCTTGGATTTCATACGGCTATGGGAGCCCTTAATGACAGTCGCAAAATGATAGGAGTCAGTTGGTGTGAGGGATGATGGAGCAATAGTGGCAGAGCTAGAGTGCCAAAGTCTGAAGCATCACAGTGGGGTGTTGCAGCAATGTAGAGGCACATAGCAAGTACAACAACAGCACAGTAGCATCAGAGGGTCAACAAAAATTTGCAGCATAGGTAGCTTTAGCATCACAGGGCATCCCGACTAACCAGCATGTCAGTTTTTGGGTGACTTTTCAGTTGCTTACTTCTCAGCAATTGAGTTGCAGTGAAGCAGTTAGTAGTGGCAGTGCTATGGGCAGCATGATGCAACATATTGAGAGGGTATTGTAGTACAAATGAAGCAGTGACAGTGGTAGTGTCATGGGCAGCAGTATAGATTAAAGCAGCACAGTGGATGAAGGGCAACAAGCTGAGCATCATCAGAGCAGAGGACCGATGTCATGGATCAGTGTGATACTTCTGCTAGGAAGTATTGCTTGAGCACCTTCATCACTAAGAGGGAGTATTGATTTATGGGTAGAATCGGATATGCTCTAGATCCTAAATTTTATGGAGGGGCTAGAGCACATGAGATCTCCAAGACCCATAAATCCTTTGGTAAAATTCCACTTAGATTGTATTTTATTAAAATAATTAATATTTTTAATGGGGTTTCTAAGTCTAAACTTAGGAAAATTAAAATATTAATGGGTATTAATGAAAATATGGGTGAGAAGCTTCTAAGAGACGAGGATCAAGTCAAAATAATCTTAGTTGTTGATTAAAGACTTAATCTTGTCCATTGATTCCTCAACAAGAAAAGTATAAATGGAGGCTAGGGGTCAGTTGGAGAATACACACATAGAGATTGAGGAAATCAATATTTTGAGGTGAGAGGTTTTCAAGAGGAAAATCGATTAGCGATATCTTGTAGATGAGGGGTAGTAATAATTTGGGAATACTAACAGAGAGATGGATAGAAACTTATGGAGGCATCACAGTAGTTGGGAGAGCTTACACTGGGCTAGTTTGGGCCCACGCAGCCTTGACGCAAAGCTAGGAGGGCCAGCACAAAGGAAGAGTTGCCTTCCACACAAAAAATTGGGGAGCTGTCGGAACAATCAGGAAATATGAAACTGTGGGAAGAAGTGTTGACGCAAAGCCTCAGAGAGCTCCACGTAGGCCCGCACAATTACTACGAAGGGGCAACAAAGTTGTAGCCAGAGCCAGCCCGTTTTGTTGCCAAATCATCCAGATTTTGACGGGTGAAGTGACATAAAATTCACTCAGGTTCTCTGTCATTGTATTTCTATGTCACTGGTTTCCTGGGAGGGCAACCAACATTTGTATTCAAAACTTATGCTTAATAATAGAAAACCCTCAGAGATGCTGCAACTGTTTCCCTGCATTGGGATTGTCCAGGGATGTTTAGTCCAAAAATAAGTGTGTCCTTTTCATGATTGTCTAATTTATTTTTCAGTTCTTGATCTGTATAGTGGTGTAGGATGCAGTTTACTTACATTAATATTTTCTGAAAATTTATGAAAATAACTTGTTAAATGAAGAGTACAAGTAGGTGATGTAAATCAGTTTTCCACAATAGGATTTCTGACTTGTTCGATTCAAAAAAATTCACATTGTAGTGCTTACATAATGTTGTCACTCACTGCAAATTATGTTTTCAATTGTCAAAGAGTGCAAAATATCATAAATGTTTGCAATCATCTTCCAAGCCACATAAGCACTCAAAGCTAAATCAAACCCTATCCCTTGGATGTTGCTCGAAATAAGCTTTCCAACAGCATGTGGAATTCCAAAAATGGACTTATGAATTAGAATATATGGTCATTTGAAGTTAAGGGGTTTTGTTCCCTTTGAAAGGAAAGAAAGAAGAGCATATCATAGGTCCTGCATATAGGGGATCACACATCATAGACATATCGGTGATCAAAGGTCCAAAGCAATTAGAAATCAGCGATCAAAAGAAAGGCACAAGGTCAAATCGGTGATCGATAGTCAGTGGTTCCCGGCTATATTGCATTTCGACAATCAACGTTTTCAAAGTGACAGCATTAAGAAAGTTGTGATCAGTGAACCCCAATAATGTCAAATCGTCAGGATTGTGCCTTTAGTGTTAAAGCACCGAGAAATACCAAAGATGAATTAACAAAGGATTTTAGGGAAAATCCAGAGCAAGTTAGGGCTTTTCCTCTCTCCTCCAAAGGGATGCATGGAAACATAATATTGGTTCCGATAAGGGACACATGGTGAACAAAGATTGGCTCCATAAATGACATGTGGCAGCACATGATTAGTTCTGATAAGGACACACGTCATGCAATTTTGGCATTTTAAGGGGGGTTATGGGGCATATCCGGGTGACATGTGTCATCACTAAGGAAGTGCCACATGGCAAGGATGACGTCACATCGGAGAACACAAATCAGAGGTTGAGGGATATCAGAACTTTACAACAGTGGTCATTTGAAATTCACTAATAAAGGAGCTTCGATACAGGGGCTGGCACGGGGTCATATGGAGTCAAAGAACTAGGGGCTAAGCATAGAGGGTGATCGACGATCGATGATCGCAAAATTGAAATGTTGCACCACCAAAGTTAAAACCTCGATTGGAAATCGTCGATAAGGGGGCTCAGATATAACGGTTGGCCCACGATCAAGAGGAACTTAAAGAATCAAAGGCAGAGAGTAGTTTACAAAGGAATGATAATCCTATTTTGCTGTACAACAAACCCCCATTTCATAAAAATTTTATACAAAATCATAATTTGAAATGGGTCCCTTTTTTAAATTTAAACTTAGCTAGATGTGTAAATAAATTGGTATTAACCCATCATAAGAAAACCCTTATTAAAAGGCTTAAGGTAAAAGAATCATTTTAAAAGCCTTTTGAATATAAATAAAAGTGTGACTTTAAAAAATTTATAAAACTCTTCATTATTGCAATAAAGCAATCGGAAGATCGCATATCGCAATAACAAAGGAAACTTATGGAAAAACACATCCATTCTCTCCGATCCGAAAAGGCCATCGCAATCAGAGATCAGAGATATCAAATGCCAAACACAATATAAAGCAGCCCTTTAATTCCTCCGATGCAATAAAACATATCGCAATCGGCAAATCGGCAATGACAAAAAACCAACACATAATTGAAGGCGGGCTCAAATCCTCCGATGTGATAAAGCATATCGCAATCGGAAATCGGTGAAATCACAATGACATAATAATAAAGCCCGAACCCATCCTCTGATTGCGATGTATTAATGAGGCACACATCTCGAGAATATATTTAAAAGGTTTTCATGTATTGTATCACCTTTCGGTGATCAGAGATTTTTAAAACAAACATTAAAGCCTTTCCCTTAATGTTGTCGATCATCGATTTGCGATTTACCTCTGATTATCCATGAAAGAAATCTAAGCCATGCTTGAATGAATCATTCGGCATATAAACGATATGATGGGCATTTAAAACCTTCTTTAACACGATTGACAGGTTAAAAGGCTAATCAATGAAGCAGTTAAGGGTAGATCTTTCCTTTAGATTTTATCAGCGGTAATCTTACTATAATCCATTATCACCTGTTGATCGACGTAACTCTTTTTTCATTATCATATTGGTCTATAGCAGCATTTCTCTGTATCACGGTTTTTCAATCGCTTGTGCAGAATTTTGCTAAAATCAAAAATTTGAAACAAATGGGAAAGAAATCAAAGAAATCCGTAGTAGCAGCTCCTACAGCAACAGCGCAGCCAGCCAAAGATCCCGGACCAAGCAAAAAAGGGTTAACTTCAGACACTACGTGCCTCGGTCTAGGAAACACTAGCTAGGAGAGCATCTACAATCTAATAGAAGCAGAAGAGCCTGAGGAAATGTCAAAGGAAGCCACATCCGACTCAAGTAACAAATCGGAAGCATCCCTCAAATATTTAGCTTGTTCATATCTGCACATAATAGCAGCGCGAGAAAAAATCCTACCATATACTGACATAGTGAGAAGGGTGGTAGAAGAAATTACAATCTCAAATAGAACATTTTGCACAGCTAATGGGAGGATACTTGGCTCATTTCAGCCTGATGATCTAACGAAAATGTATCACTTACCTGAGCCTGAAAAGCAGTACAACAAAGCCTTCGTTGAAAAATTTGTGAATGAAAACGAGTCAGAATCAGCCTTGATTAAGCAGTGGAGACATTTTCCCGAGAAGCATAAGCACGAATCATCATGTAAGTACTCTGTGGACTCATTGGCTTCTCCTTACTGTTATGTCGGAGCTATGATGTGTAGAATTTGGGGAATACATGACTCTGCTAAGTTCATTATTGAAATGGTCCCTCCGATGGAGGTAGCAATCAATAGCTATGTGATGGATTGGGCAAATATTTTGTCCGACAAATTAGCCACAACAATTCTCAAATTCAAATCAAATGCACATAAAACTACCGAGACCATTCCCCCCTTTTATTACAGTGCTTATATTATGGATAATCTTTGCTTTAATTCTGAATATTCGGTACTCGGATGGAGATGGACTCCCAAGACCCTAAGCCAATCCATATTTATCATCAACTGTTATGGAAGGCTCACTACAAAAAGCATTTGTATAAAATTTGCAATGGTTTTATGTTTCCTGTGTATTATGCTATTTTTTATAAGCCTACCCCCAGGATTTCCGAGGAAGAAGGGATCGACTTGATTGCAGTAGGTAATTGGTTCGAAGAAGACAAGTTAACTTATATAAGGCTTTTTGGTAGCCTTACAAAACTCCATGTCCTTCCCTTGTATGTGCCCAATAAGCTGTTAGCTCGGGAATTGGCCTATCAGATAACAACAGAAGGGACATCCAAAACCCTTAGAAATTCCAAGAAACAGGTTTGGCCTACATTCCATTTAAGATGCAGTGTTTTCACTCTTCATGATTACAAACATGTAGAAAAGGAGGCAGAGAAAATACAAATGCTAAATCTTGCAACAATTCCCAACAGGCAATATGATCCAAGAAAAGTTGCCTATAATGTTCTTGAACAAGCCACACTTGTTTGATCATGAAAAGGATGACTTCAATGACCTATTTTCCTCAACTAAATCACTATTTCAAGTAAAATCATTGGCCAGGATCAGGTATCAAGATGAAGGGCTGGAAATGTTTAATATGCTTAAAGAACAGAGGTTGCAAACTCTACCTCTAGACTTATTAGCCACCACCCCAACAATCTAATCAAGTGAGCCTGAACAGTAAACTGTTGACAAATCTCTTGCAGTGGGAAAAGTTCTTGAGAAAGAAAAAGTGTCAGAACAAGAGAAATAACAGGGAAAAGGCAGTGAACACATGGAGATAGATACTCAAATTGATCCCAAGCTTCTAAAAGAATGGCAACAGTTCGATTCCATTATAAGCAATCCTGAGAATTTGTAGGGTTTTAGCACGCCTGAAGTGACAATTGGTCACAAGACAGCAACAAATACAGTTCCAACTGAAGGAACCAATGGCCTACCCATAAGTCAAGATGTAGAGATAATTCCTAATGATCCATCGGATGAAATCGTTTTGCATATAGAAGAAATACCACCTTTAGATGTCTTCTATAGCCCTAAGCATCAGGCTGTAGTAAAAATACAAAGGAAAAAGAGAAGGCTTGATCAATCTTCCCTTTTACCTGCACAAACAGAGATGGCTAATGTGGTATGGAAAGAAGAATTCAGTCCTTCTGAAGACCCCACAAAACTCTCTCAATATGCCGAGGCATACTCGACAGCTACTATGGATAAAGCACCAGAGGTTAGCAATTTACTCAAAGAAAAAGATCAGACAATCGTTTCATTGGAGGCACAAGTCTCTGAAAGACAGCAGAGGATAGAGTAGTTAGAACAGCAGTTGGTAGCACAGCAGCAATTAAACAACCAACTAAATGAGCAATTGCTCAAGGAGAAGCAAAGGATAGACCAAAGTGCAGTTCAGAAACAAAAGGAACTATCTCTACCACTGGCCAAGCTGAAATCAATGAATGAACAAATGAGCAAAACAAAAGATGAGCAAATCACTCAACTATCACAGCAAATAGAAAAGTTCAAAAGTTTTCCTCAACCAACAAACTTCAGATCCGAAGCTCTCCAGATCAATAAGGCATTGATTAAACAGTTAAATTTACTTTGTCATAATATTTCCCTTGTTGAGCCCCTCTGTGAGATTTCTTCATCAATGATTGACAAATCAGTTGACGCAGGGCAAAATTTGGAATAGGCCAATGAGATATTAACAAAATTTCTTGCCTGGCAAGAAACCAGTGAAGGGCAAGCTGCAAATCTGCCTAGAATTCTAGAATCACACAAGGAAATTCTTTTCCTAGAATGGCAATCACAATTGATGAAAGCAAAAAGGGAAACTTCAAGATGTAGATCAGCAACTGGTAATTTGATTGAGTTAATTAATGATACTCTTTATATGTCTAATTTAATTTCAGAGTGCACTCCAGGCCAATTGCCATCAGCTAAAGCACTGGAACAATCATGCAAACAGGATTTAGAACAGAAGGAGAGATTAATCGCAGGCATCCAAAGTATAACTTGGGATACCTTTTGGTTCTTCCTAGTTAAACCATATAGTCAAAAGGCAGCACTGAAACATGATTCCCGAAATTCATGACGCTACGTATTGAGCCCAACTACATTCACGTCTGAGTCACCCTCCAGAATTGCAACCAATGCTTGCTATATGCCAGCTCAAGCCAAAAGATGATCGGCTGAAACAGCGAATCTTTCTACCGACTGCAAGCATTCCTATTTCAAGGAGATTTTCATGATTTGGTTATACCACATCATAGCATTTTTTATTTCATAATCAGCTAGCTTAGATAGTATTTATAGACCCTTCCATGTCTTTAGAAAGGGTCCTTAATTTTTGTATCAAAACTTGGATCGGGAGTCACACTATTGTGCTTCTGATATATATATTATATAATATATATATATTATATAATATATTTATATATATAAATATAATATATCAGAAGACTGTGCATATTCTGAATTTTAATGAAGAATACTTTGATGAGATATGCACTACTGCTTTTTGTGAGAGTATTTCTAAGTTTGAAGACGGTATCTGAATGCAATTGATATCAAAAGGGATTCTAATTACATATGGTACTATTATCTATGTCGTTGCTCCATTCTTTTATATCAATCAACGTTTACTCAATCTTGCTATCATTTGATATGTGTATGTGTTTTAACAGTAGTCATTATACTTATCACTATTGAATGTTTAAGGAATGTTATTCTTTCAATCATATTTATGTCAACGATATATAAGAATAGTGTAATAATGTTTTAATGATTACTTTATTCAACTACTTGAACAAAGTAATTATCATATGAATTAATGTCTTTATTTATCAATAGAGTCATCTATATGCCTATTTGTAGATAAAGATCATCAAAAGTTACACTAAAGTGGAAATTTCGCGGGATAGATTAGTTGTTTATAATTTTGCACTTTAGAATAAATCATCCATCACTATCATTAGATAATAGAAAATCAACCACTTATCCATCCTATTTACAAATCATTGGGAAACTCGTCCCATTATATCCAGTCGGAGCCACCACACCAAATGGAAAAGGAGCTGCCTTTAAGGTCCGGACCGGGTGGTTTTCCCCGATGTTGATGCAGTGATTTTCGAGGCATTAACACAATTGGTGCTAGAAGGAGGGCATGAACGGTGAATGGTGAGCAAACCCAAACCTACAACCCATTCTGAGAGAAAATCTCCCTCCACCTCACCTCCAACTTCTCCTTTGCATGCTAGAACTCCAGTCTTCAAATGATAAGAAGAGGAGACAACTACCATTGCTCAACCCCAACATATCCCAAAACGATTAACTCCAGAGTCTCCTGAAGTACAGTCTCTTATCCATAAACTTCAAGGCTTTTCAATATCACCATAGAAATCTGAGGTATCTCAAGGCAGTGAGACTTCGCAATTCATTCCACCTCACCACCTTACCAGACTTTAGAGCGGGAAGCTTGGTATTAAACCTACTAAGTTGCCTTTAACTAAAAGGAAAAGGGCAAGAAAAACAACTGAAGGATCTAATAGTGAAACTATCTCATCATCATCCTCCATTTCATCTTCTCCAATACAAATTCAACCATTCACTCCTCCATTAGACATTGTTGTTCAACAGGGATCTGGAACTTCAACATCTCAACCCCCTCAAACTTCAATATCTTCTCCTTCTCAATCATCTAGAACTTCATCAGCAATATCATCTAGTATTAGTTATACAATGGCTCAGAATCCATGGAATAATCTTGGTGCAGTCACCATGCCTGCACCATTACACCCATTGCCAGCACATCCTGAAAAATGGTTGCCGAAATTTAATCCAGATGCAGGAATACAAGCCGATGAGCATATTAACAACTTCATGTTGGCAGTTAACTTAAAAGGAGTTACAGAGGAAGATGTCATTGTTAGAATTTTCCCTTATACCTTACAAGGATCAACTGGATCTTGGTATTTTTCCTTTCCATCAGGGTCAATTACAAGTTGGAACATTTTTCAAGAACAATTCTTGACTAAATATGGTGATGACAAATCTCTAGCAACATTAATCAATGATCTTTCGAATCTTAGGATAGAATCCAAAGAACCTATAAAAGAGTTCAACTCATGATTTAATAAACTCTTAAATAAGATTCCAACTGCCTCTAAACCTAGTGAGAAAATCAGAAGTGAATGGTACATAACAGCTTTACCTTCAAATATAGCTATTTTTGTAGATAGAGTTACAAAACCAACTCTAGCTGAAATATGAAAGAGGTACTTGTTGTAGAGAAATGCATTATTGCTTTAGAAAAGAAAGCTGCTCTTAAAGATAGAAAATCCAAAAAAGTCTCTTTCAAAGATGATTCAAAGAAGAAAATGGCTAAAGATCCATATGATATGGAGGGTCTCCAAAAATTTCTCAAGACTATGTCAAACGAAATGGTAGAAATCAAGAAGCAAGTAGCTGAGACTTCAACAAAAAGGCCGCTTAGAAACTTTAAGAAACCTGAATCAAAACAACCAAATGCTATATCCAATGTAGACTCAGATCCCGAAGAGGAAGAAGAAGAAGAAATTGTCTTATCATCTGAAGAACCTGAAGAAGAGGAAACTCTAGAATGTCATGGGATGTGGGATTTTATTTTGCCTAATTCCAATACAGAAAATGAACATGAAGCTTTTCCTGTAACTACCAAGAGTAAGGGTACTCCTGATCCTGTTCAAATAACTCAAAAGAAAATGAATGCAGATACTACTACCAAAGAAAAGGTTCCCACAAAGAAGTCCACAACGATACCTTCTCAAAATCAGCCATCAGCATCAATTCTACCTCCAACATCTAAAACATTAGTAGTTACAGATTCTGTGGACTACAACATTATTGAAGACATGAAGAAAACAAAGGCAAATATCACTATGTTTGAGCTTAGTAAACTCAAACATCAACAAAAATTGTTTCTTAAGGAGTTAGATGTTGTACCTTCTTCTCCTCTTCCAAATGTTGTATTGTCCAAAGCTGCTAATGAGGCAGGTAAACCACCTCCTGGTGGAGTAAAGGCTACTGATCTTGTTTTAATCAGAGAGAGATCGAATTCCCATACTCCTCCTTTCCTCTTAACCTATGAGATTTATAATAGAAATCTATACAAGTGTTTGATTGACTCAGGGGCTTCCTCGAATATAATGCCAACTTCAGTTTGTTCCAAACTGAACATTGAACCCCAAAAGTCAGCAATTCATATTGTCCAGTTGGATAGAACAAACGTCCAGGTTTTAGGAGAAATCAGCTCAGTCACTATTAGGTTATTAGCTGATCCAAGAGTGGTTCAGAGAATTGATATTTTAATCGTTGATATACCTAAATTCTATGGTTTGATTTTGAGTAGAGACTAGTCTAAGAAACTTCATGGTTATATTTCCACCGATTGGTCTCATATGTGGCTGCCTTATAAAGGAAAGCCAAATCAGATCAAGATTGATCGGGAGAAACACATGACCCATACTATTACTGAGTTCGAACAAGAAAACCAACCAATAGCATTCAATAACAATATTTTGGGGAATTACTCATCTGAATCATTCTTTGGAAATTTTACCGCTCAACCATCACCCTTCTCGATTAATAATGTCACATCTCAAATCTAAAATTTTCACAAACAGATACATCAAGATGTGTTAAAATTGCTGAGGAAACTGTAAATAAAACTGTAGATAAATCTTTGTTTTGGTCATTATATTTTGATGGGTCTAAATCTAGTGAAGGTGGAGGATCAGGATGTATTTTAGTTAGTCTAGAGGGAGAAAAGACCATGTTATCATGCAGGTTGGAATTTGAATGCACAAACAATACAGCCAAATATGAAGCCTTGATTCAAGGACTCTACAAAGCAATTGGTCTAAAAGTTCAATATTTGAAAGTGTTCGGTGATTTAGAAATTGTTATAAAACAAGTCAGAAATACTATTCATTGCCTTTCTAGTCACCTTAAACACTATCAGTCCTTGGTACATGATCTTATATCTCAATTTTTAGCATTCAATATTTCTCCTATCCCTAGGTCCCAGAATGCAACAGTAGATTTACTAGCTAATGTCGCTTCCAAACTCCTTCCATCTGAAGATTACAGCCCCGATAGATTCTCAGTAGAGTTAATTTTTAGACCATCAATTCCTAATAATGTCACTAATTGGCGAGTGTTCAATCACTATGAAGATATTTTAAATTTCTTAACTTCTGACAAGTCCTATGATGATCAAATTATTGATGAAAGTGACCATGACCTTCAAATGAAGGAAAAGCTTGAAAAAAACTCAATAACTAAACCAGTGGTCAAGCTTGAAGATCTTTATGACATCAAAGACAGGTTTAAACAAATTACTAATTCAAAGCTCCAAAGTTCTACTTTGAGATTTTAATTGATAAACCTAGGTACTGAGCATAATCCACAAAACATCAATTTGGGATTAGGACTTTCTTCAGAAGAAAGAATTGCATTCATTAGATTATTACATAAATATAAAATTGTCTTCGCTTGGAAATATGATGATTTGAAAATGTACGATACATCTATCGTTCAGCATACTATTCCGATGCTTTCTGAACAAAAACCAGTACAATAGAAGTTAAGGAAGATTCATCCTAACTTAGAGAGTCAAATAAAAGCTGAATTAAAAAAAACTCTTGAAAGCTAAGATAATTTTTCCTGTTATACATTCAAACTGGGTGTCCAATATGGTGCCAATACGGAAGAAAAATGGCGACATTAGAATTTGTATCGATTTCAGAAATCTTAACAAAGCAAGTCAAAAGGATAACTTCCCTTTACCTACCATGGAGCAAACACTCCATTCGGTAGTAGGTTCTGAACTGATGTCCTTCTTAGATGGTTTTTCAGGGTATAATCAAATTTTGGTCCACCCTGATGACAAACTTAAGACTACCTTTAGAACCAAGTGGGGAACTTATGCCTATCAAAAAATGCCTTTCGGACTAATCAATGCGGGAGCTACATTCCAAAGAGTGATGCACATAGCATTCAAAGGATTGATCAATAAATCAGTAGTTGTCTATTTAGATGATATTACTGTGTTCTCCAAGAAAAGATCAAATCATTTACATGATCTGAAACAAATCTTTGAACAATGCAAAAGGTATGGTATCTCACTCAATCCAAAGAAGTCATTTTTTGCTCTTAATCAAGGTAAGCTCTTGGGCTTCATTGTTTCAAAGGATGGTATTTGTATTGATCCAAATAGAATCAAAGAGATTTCTAACATTCCATTCCCTCATAATAAAAAATCCATGCAGTCATTTTTAGGTCAAATTAACTTTGTAAAAATATTTGTTCCAGATTTCTCTCAGATTGTTTTGCCATTACAAACCATGATCAAGAAAAATTTAGTGTTTAAATGGGGGCCTGCAGAAAAAGAGGCATTTTATTCCATCAAACAATCAATCATAAATTCCCTTGCTTTAAGCACTCCTAATTTTTCAAATCATTTCATGTTATATACCCTTGCATCTAATTCATCTTACAGAGCAGTGCTGACGCAAATTAACGATCAAAACTTGGAAGCACCAATCTCATTTTATAGTTCAAACCTTCAAGGTGCTGAACTTAATTACTTAGAAGTTGAAAAACAAGCCTTTGTTGTATACAAAGCCATTAAACACTACATACCCTTTCTCTTAAAATCTCACACAAAATTTATAGTCCCTTTTTCAGCAGTAAGATAGTTACTAGTTCAAAGGGAATTAGGAGAAAAGAGAGCAAATTGGGTCACATCATTACAAGAATATGACTTGGAAATCAAACCAGCAAAGATTGTCAAAGGCCAAGGTTTTTGCAGGTTGTTATCAGGAGCTTCAAATATTCAGGAACCTAAAGGTACAAAAGATATTGAAGAGATCAATCAGATAAGTACCTCTAATCCCGAATCTCAATACGCAGATCTGATTTTCTATTTGAAAAATGGATATGCCCCTTCTAATATTTCCTATAAAAACAAACGTTCCATAAGATTGAAAGCAAAAAACTTCATAATTATAGATGATGTATTGTTTAGACAAAATTATGATTCAATTTTGTTAAGATGCTTAGAAAAACCTGAAGCGCAAAAGGTCTTGCAGGAGCTACATGATGGACCAGCAGGGGGACATTTTGGAGTTGATACAACAACTCACAAAATCATTCATGCTGGGTATTACTGGCCCACCTTGTTCAGAGATACTCATGAATATGTAAGGAAATGCAAAAGTTGTCAAACTACTAGTGGAAAACAAAGGAAGCCAACTTTCCCTTTGCAGCCAGTCAACATTGAACAGCCTTTTGAACAATGGGGATTGGATATCATTGGAGAAATCACTCCACATCCATCCAAACAACATAGGTATATCCTTACAGCTACCGATTACTTTACTAAGTGGGTTGAAGTAATTCCTTTGAAAACAACAAACTTTGAGGCAATCATTGAATTCATAGATCAGTTCATTATTACTAGGTTTGGTGTCCCAAACGCTCTTATTTTTTATAAAGCATCTTACTTCTCTGGAAATTCTATATTTTGGGTTTGCTATCAAAAGGGGATTTAAATTGAAGTATTCTGCAAACTACTACCCTCAGGGTAATCGTTTAGTAGAATCTACCAATACAAATCTTATCAAAATCATTAAGAAAACTATTGAGAAAAATCATAAAAACTGGCATAAATCTTTGATATTTGCACTATGGGCTGACCGAATAACACATAAGGCCTCCATAGGCACTTCTTCATTTAATCTAATGTATGGAAAGGAAGCTATCATACCAGCAAACTTAGTACTTCCATCACTAGCTTTAGTATAGTTTATTGAAGAAAGTCCCGCATCTTCTATTCAACTAAGACATGATCAAATCTTGAAACTAGAAGAAGAAAGGGAGAAAGCCCGAATTATATATGAAAAACATCAGCAGATTATTAATTCATCTTTTGATGCAACTTCAACTGGCTCAAAATATTTACAAGTTGGTGATTTAGTTTTGAAATGGAACAAAGCCCACGAGGATAAAGGAAAACACACTAAGTTCCAGAAGATGTGGCTTGGACCATTCCAAATCAGTGAGAATATAGGCCCTTCTACATTCATATTACAAGATATATAAGAAAAGAGAGATTCTCTTCCTGTCAACGGCCTTATTCTGAAAAAATTCTTCAATTGAGAAGGTAACCCCTTCTCCCTTTCTAAATATTCAATTTTTAGCAGGATTTGTGTGAATAAATTAGTTTGTTTAAAAATCCTAGGAAATAAAGTTGTGAAAATCCTCTCATTAGTCTTTGCTATATTGAAAAAGTTACTCAAAAGAAAATAGTTTTGATATTTACTTTTAAGAAATGGAAGCCTTAAAGAAAAAAGAAAACTCTAGGAAATTAGGTATAATTAGATTCTGAAAACCCCATTTTATTTTTGTGAAATTTTCTCAAAACTTAGAAATACTGTAAATCATTTTAAAGTTTTAGAAGCCTGAAAACGGTTATCAATACAAAACAGAAACTGATTCAATCTTAGCATCTTCAACTCCCACCCCGTCATCCATATTCTCTTAAGGAGAAAATTTTTCATCCCATCCATCAAAGTTTATAATTACTCAGAGTGTAATTCTAAAATATATTTGATATAAAAGATAAGAGGTCTTATTACAACCCTGCTTACCATGATCATAGGGAAATAGTTCAACTGACATTACCAACACTGCATACCAAAACAGAGTAATGGCTTATAATTATAAGACAAGGGGTCTCATCACGATCCAGCTTGTTAAGTTAAATTACAACTAGTGAATGGCATTGTCAATAGCTGGCCACCAAACCAGGACAATGGATTTTATCTTACAAAATAAGAAAAAAAGGAAAAAGTAATACAAAAGATATGAAAACATATCTTTTGGATTCATTCTTTTTAATTATACTCTGAAATGGATGGAATAATGAATGATCAAATGGTTAAAAGGTAACCCTGTCGAGACTATAGATGTTAGCTGGCAGTAGAGGCTCTACCTATGACAAAGGAGTAATTTAAAAGCTAAGTTGGAAAAGTCTTTTGTTTTATCGTTATCAACCAATTAAGGTTTATTTAAAGCTTAGAATGTATTTAATTTTAAGAAAAGAAAAGAAATAGCAAAAATAGTTATCATTACATTCATAATTTATGATTACCTAGTTATATTATATTTTCTCTATCAAGTAAGGTTTCCAGATTGAGAAAGTTAAAGTATTATATTACTTTCTCAGAGATAATTGTTTCTCCCAGTAAATCGCCAATTGTTGTGCTATACAACAAACCCCCATTTCATAAAAATTTTATACAAAATCACAATATGAAATGGGTCCCTTTTTTAAATTTAAACTTAGCTAGATGTGTAAATAAATTGGTATTAACCCATCATAAGAAAACCCTTATTAAAAGGCTTAAGGTAAATGAATCATTTTAAAAGCCTTTTGAATAGAAATAAAAGTGTGGCTTTAAAAAATTTATAAAACTCTTCATTATTGCAATAAAGCGATCGGAAGATCGCATATCGCAATAACGAAGGAAACTTATGGAAAAACACATCCATTCTCTTTGATCCAAAAAGGCCATCGCAATCCGAGATCGGAGATATCAAATGCCAAACACAATATAAAGCAGCCCTTTAATTCCTCTGATGCGATAAAACATATCTCAATCGGAAAATCGGCGATGACAACAACAAGCCAAAACATAATTGAAAGCGAGCTCAAATCCTCTGATGCGATAAAGCATATCGCAATTGGCAATCGGTGAAATCACAATGACAGAATAATAAAGCCCGAACCCATCCTTTGATTGCGATGTATTAATGAGGCGCACATCTCGAGAATATATTTAAAAGGTTTGCATGCATTGTATCACCTTTTGGTGATCAGAGATATTTAAAACAAACATTAAAGCCTTTCCCTTAACATTGTCGATCACCGATTTGTGATTTACCTCTGATTATCCATCAAATAAATCTAACCCACACTTGAATGAATCATTTGGCATATAAACGATATGATGGAAATTTAAAATCTTCTTTACCACGATTGACAGGTTAAATGGCTAATCAATGAAGTAGTTAAGGGTATATCTTTCCTTTAGATTTTATCCGCGGTAATCTTACTATAATCCATTATCACCTGCTGATTGACGTAACTCTTTTTTCATTATCATATTGGTCTATAGCAGCATTTCTCTGTATCACGAATTTTCAATTGCTTGTGCAGAATTCCACTGAAATCAGAAATTTGAAACAAATGGGAAAGAAATCAAAGAAATCCACAGTAGTGACTCCTACAGCAACAGCGCAGCCAGCCAAAGATCCCGGACCAAGAAAAAAAGGGTTAATTTCAGACACTATGTACCTCAGTCTAGGAAACATTAGCTAGGAGAGCATCTACAATCTAATAGAAGCAGAAGAGCTTGAGGAAATGTCAGAGGAAGCCACAGCTGACTCAAGTAACAAATCGAAAGCATCCCTCAAAGATTTAGCTTGTTCATATCTGCACAGAATAGCAACGCGAGAAAAAATCCTACCATATACTGATGTAGTGAGATGGGTGGTAGAAGAAATTCCAGTCTCAAACAGAACATTTTGCACGGTCGACGGGAGGATATTTGGCTCGTTTCAGCCTGATGATCTAAGGAAAATGTATCACTTACCTGAGCCTGAAAAGCGGTACAAAAAAGCCTTCCTTGAAAAATTTGCAAATGAAAACGAGTCGGAATCAGCCCCGGTTAAGCAATGGAGACATTTTTCCGAGAAGCACAAGCACGAATCATTAGGTAAGTACTCTATGTACTCATTGGCTTCTCCTTACTGTTATGTCAGAGCTATGATGTGTAGAATGTGGGGAATACATGACTTTGCTAAGTTCACTATTGAAATGGTCCCTCTGATGGAGGCAGCAATCAATAGTTATGTGATGGATTGGGAAAATATATTGTCCGAAAAATTAGCCACAGCAATTCTTGAATTAAGATCAAATGCACGTAAGACTACCAGGACCATTCCCCCCTTTTATTACAGTGCTTATATTATGGATAGTATTTGCTTTAATTCTAAATATCCAGTACTCAAATGGAGATGGACTCCCCGAGACCCTAAGCCAATCCATATTTATCATCAACTGTTATGGAAGGCTCACTACAAAAATCATTTGTATAAAATTTGCAATGGCTTTATGTTGCCTGTGTATTATGCTATTTTTGATAAGCCTGCCCCCAGGATTTTCGAGGAAGCAGGGATCGACTTGACTACAGTAGGTAATTGGTTCGGAGAAGACAAGTTCACTTATATAAGGATTTTTGGTAGCCTTACAAAGCCCCATGTCCTTCCCCTGTATGTGCCCGATAAGCTATTAGCTCGGGAATTGGCCTATCAGATAACAACAGAAGGGACATCCAAAACCTTTAGAAATTCCAAGAAATAGGTTTGGCCTACATTCCCTTTAAGATGTGGTGTTTTCATTCTTTATGATTACAAACATGCAAAAAAGGAGGCAAGAAAAATACAAATGCTAAATCTTGCAACAATTCCCAACAGGAAATATGATCCAAGAAAAGTTGCCTATAATGTTCTTGAACAAGCCAAACTTACAAAGTTTGATCATGAAAAGGATGACTTCGATGACCTATTTTCCTCAGCTGAATCACTATTTCAGGTAAAATCATTGGCCAAGATCAGGTATCAAGATGAAGGGCTGAAAATTTTTAATATGCTTAAAGAACAGAGGTTGCAAACTCTGCCTCTAGACTTATTAGCCACCACCCCAACAATCCAATCAAGCAAGCCTGAACAACAAACTGTTGACAAATCTCCTGCAGTGGGAAAAATGCCTGAGAAAGAAAAAGCGCCAGAACAGGAGAAAGAACAGGGAAAAGACAGTGAACACATGGAGATAGATACTCAGATTGATCCCAAGCTTCTAAAAGAATGGCAAAAGTTCGATTCCATTATAAGCAATCCTGAAAATTTGCAGGGTTTTAACACGCCTGAAGTGACAATTGGTCATAAGACAGCAACAAATACGGTTCCAACTTAAGGAACCAGCGGCCTACCCATAATTCAAGATGTAGAGATAATTCCTAAGGATCCATCACATGAAATCATTTTGCATATAGAAGAAATACCACCTTTAGATGTCTTCTACAGCCATAAGCATAGGGCTGTAGTAAAAAGGCAAAGGAAAAAGAGAAGGCTTGATCAATCTTCCCTTTTACTTGCACAAACAGAGATGGCCAATATGGTATGGAAAGAAGAATTCAATCCTTCCGAAGACCTCACAAAACTCTCTCAATATGCCAGGGCATACTCGGAAACTACTATGGATAAAGCATCAAAGGTTAGCAATTTACTCAAAGAAAAAGATCAGATAATCGTTTCATTGGAGGCACAAGTCTCCGAAAGACAGCAGAGGATAAAGCAGTTAGAATAGCAGTTGGCAGCACAGCAACAGTTGAAAAACCAACTAAATGAGCAATTACTCAAGGAGAAGCAAAGGATAGACCAAAGTGCAGTTCAGAAACAAAAGGAACTATCTCTACCACTGGCCAAGCTGAAATCAATGAATGAACAAATGAGCAAAACAAAAGATGAGCAAATCGCTCAACTATCACAACAAATAGAAATTTTCAAAAGTTTTCCTCATCCAGCAAACTTCAGATCCGAAGCTCTCCAAATCAATAAGACATTGATTAAACAGTTAAATTTACTATGTCATAATATTTCCCTTTCTGAGCCCCTCTATGAGATTTCTTCAACAATGATTGACAAATCAGTTGACGCAAGGCAGAATTTGGAACAAGCCAATGAGACATTAACAAACTTTCTTGCCTGGTAAGAAACTAGTGAAGGGAAAGCTACAAATCTGCCTAGAATTCTAGAATCACACAAGGAAATTCTTTTCCTAGAATGGCAATCACAATTGATGAAAGCAGAAAGGGAAACTTCATGATGTAGATCAGCAAATGGTAATTTGATTGAGTTAATTAATGATACTCTTTATCTATCTAATTTAGAGTGCACTCCAGGCAAATTGCCATCAGCTAAAGCACTGGAACAATCATGCAAACAGGATTTAGAATAGAAGGAGAGATTAATTGCAGGCATCCAAAGTTTAACTTGGGACACCTTTTGGTTCTTCCTAGTTAAACCATATAGTCAAAAGGAAGCACTGAAATGTTTAACCGATGCAATTGGTTACATGATTCCCAAAATTCATGATGCTACGTATTCAACCCAACTGCATTCACGTCTGAGTCACCCTCCAAAATTGCAACCAATGCTTGCTATATGCCAGCTCAAGCCAAAAGATGATTGGCCGAAACAGTGAATCATTCTACCGAATGCAAGCATTCCTATTTCAAGGAGATTTTCATGATTTGGTTATACCACATCATAGCATTTTTTATTTCATAATCAGTTAGCTTAGATAGTATTTATAGACCCTTTAATGTATTTAGAAAGGGTCCTTAATTTTTGTATCAAAACTTGGATCTAGAGTCACACTATTGTGCTTCTGGTATATATTTGTTTTATGAAGACTGGGCCTATATTCTGAATTTTAGTGAAGAATACTTTGATGAGATATGCACTATTGCTTTTTGTGAGAGTATTTCTAAGTTTGAAGACGAAATCTGAATGTGATTGATATTGAAAGGGATTCCAATTACATATGGTACTATTATCTATTTCATTGCTCCATTCTTTTATATGAATCATTGTTTATTCAATCTTGCTATCATTTGATATGTGTATGTGTTTTAACAATAGTCCTTATACTTATCACTATTGAATGTTTAAGGAATGTTATTCTTTCAATCATATTTATGTCAATGCTATATGAAGAATAGTGTATAATGTTTTAATGATTACTTTGTTCAACTACTTGAACAAAGTAATTATCATATGAATTAATGTCTTTATTTATCAATAGAGTCATCTATATGCCTATTTGTAGATAAAGATCATCAAAAGTTACACTAAAGTGGAAATTTCCCGGGATAGATTAGTTGTTTATAATTTTGCATTTTGGAATAAATCATCCATCACTATCATTAGATAATAGAAAATCAACCATTTATCCATCTTATTTACAAATCATTGGGAAATTGGTCCCATTATATCTAGTCGGAGCCACCACACCAAATGGAAAAGGAGTTGCCTTTAAGGTCCGGACCGGGTGGTTTTCCCCGATGTTGATGCAACGATTTTCTAGGCATTAACAAGTCCCCAGGTAGGAAAAGAAGGCCCTAGTGCCTCAAGATAAGCACCAGGTCACAGTCGTCGGTCTTATCGAGAGAAATTCTGAAATGAACTAAAACAAAAAGGGCCAAGGAGCATCGGAGATAAAAAATTGGCGGATTTGAATGCCGCACCACTATGAAGTTGCAATATGGGACTTCTCCGATATTACACTGTGATGACACTACTGGACATATCAGGCTCTGATAGTGTAATATAGGGAAGTCTAAAGTGATGGATGAGTCGACGACAGTTGTGATTCTGCGACACCACTAAGGCCACCACGGTTGATCGCTCTCAACTCCAGATAGTGGGGAATTCAAGCGGTTAAAGAGGAAAGCGACAAGCGAACTAACCTAATCATTGAGGTAGATACGTGGTCTGAGCAGAGGCCATAACAGGAACGACTAGGAGATATTTTCCCCACCATTATTCGTTTTTCCTTATTTATTTTGTATTTCTTGCATAATTTTAAAGGAAGGAATCAAATCGTGGTTGTAATCATTGTGGATCACATGCCAAGACAGCGATTCGATCATACAGCTAGAGCTCTCACTATGATATTTTGTATTTGGTTTTCAAAGCTCTCCCTCTCCTTATAAAAGGAGGGAAGAAACACTTAATTGAGGTTTGCAGAATTCTGCACCCGAGTGGTCCAAATTCCGTGATTCCACTTTTGGTTCTATTTGCTTGTTCATGAGGGACTTGAGTTATACTTTGCTAAAGGTAATGGACTCGTGATTTAGACTCTTGAAGGATTAATGAAAATATTATGTTGATTTCTATCAAGGCAATGAGCATTATGTTTTCC
>APFE030043060.1:0-11818 GCA_000404065.3 Pinus taeda | reverse complement strand
AGAGCCCTTCCAGATGAAGTCATCCTCGAAGTTTTTGATGAGGAATGGGTGCAAACTGTGGACTATGAGCATATCCCCTTCAGATGTCGTAAATGCCACGAACATTGACAGTTGTTCGGAGATTGCCCTCTTAGTAGAGCAGGCAACAACGAAAAACCTAATGCAATGAAGGACACTGAAAGCTTTCAGAAAGTGGCAAGTAGAGGAAAAGGAGGTAAAAAAGGACCAAAGCAACATCATATTGAGGGTCAAAAGGCGAGTGAGAATAGGTATCAAGCACTGGAAGAGAATGAAGAAATGGCAAATGAAGACCAATCTAAGGAGGACGGCCCTAATGAAAAGGAAAAGGAAGAAAACTGCGACCCAACACAAGATATTGGTAATAAGAAAGAAACTATGATGAGTGGAACAGAACTAGAGATGGATTGGGAAATGACCTAGAGTGAAACAGATCTAGAGGACCACGAACTTCAGGAAATTCTAGATAAGGAACACCTAGATTTGGAAGGGTTCTTGATGCAGGGAACCATTGGAGGGATAGATTCACTACCCCAAGAAGACTGCAACAGAACACAACATTTGTTTTTTATGGAAAGCTCAGGAAAGGGGGTTAGATAAAGGAAAAACCATTGACAAGCAGGAGTAGAGAGGTGTAAAAACAATGAAATCAACTCCAGGATTAGCTACTAGAAATGCAGGAAAGAAGACGGGTAGGAAAAAGCAGAAGGACCTCTTGATGGAGTGTGGAAAGTTAATGATAGACTCGGGTAAGATGAAAGACCTAACGAGTTACTCCTTCAGAAATATTTAATTATGAAGTTCACATCCTGGAATATCGGAGGTCTAGGTAGTAAAAGAAAACAAAGAATGCTTAGTTATAGAATGAAACAAGAAATGCGAGATATGATGTTCATGGAAAATTTTAGGGGCTAATGTTCGCCCAGTGGGCTAATTTTCCATGATTTTTCCACAAAAAGATTCGTCAGTTTCCAATTTTTATAAAAGGTGATTCGCCCAAATTTTAGAATATAAAATTATTTTACCTTTAAAATCGCCAACATTATATACAGACTATATATAAAATCATTATAAATTTGAATAATCTTACAAATATATCAATAAACATTTTATAGTTTGCATATTAGGGATTAATGAGATTCGCCATTGTTTCTAAACTTCAAGAAAAATTTCCATGCTTAAAATTTTCCTTGATGATGTTCATCCACGAAACGAAATGTTCCATTCAGAATTTAAAACTAATTCATATCAAATGGCTCAATAGATTTGAGTTTCTAGAGGTTAAAGCTGAAAACACAGTGGGGGGCATTCTCACTCTTTGGAATCCCCAAAAAGTCAGCATAATAGATGCAGAGGCATCTAGAAATTACTTATTAGTGGTCATTCAACGATTGGGGGTTTCGGAAACCTTCCTGGTCACAAATTTTTATGGTCCTCAAAGAATAGATGACAAACACAAATTGCTAGAATCCCTAATTGATCTCAGGAACAGAGAGGCTGGAATTCCTTAGATCATGGGAGGTGATTTTAATATGATCAAATCTCTTTCGAAAAAAAAAAGGAGGTACCAGAGCGCTAAACAAAGACTCCTTAGCATTCCAATCATTCACAGATGATATGAAAATGGTTGATTCAGAATTAAGCAACGACCTTTTTACCTGGAACAACAAAAGAGGAGGGGAGGCACACGTAGCCTCTAAATTAGACAGGTTTATGATATCAGAGGAGCTTATGCTTATAGATAAAGAAATAACAACAAGATTTCATCCCTTTGGAGGTTCCGATCACTCGCCGATTCAATTGGAAATCAAGGGTATGGTTTCTCTAAGGAATAAGCCCTTCAAATTCGAGAATATCTTGCTCTCCCACCTGGACTTCACCAGTAACATTGAAAGGTGGTGGTCTGAAGACTTGCAATTCCAGGGATAAAAAATGTGCCTCCTTCATATAAGACTAAAACATATCAAGTTCACGCTCAAAGAATGGAACAAGAAGGATTTTGGTAACATTTTTGTGAACAAAAAATCTTTGGAAATCAAAATTTATGAACTCAACGAGGAACTGATCGAAGATGGCTTTGACAAATTCAAAAGCGACCAGGCTGATAAACACCATCAAGAATGGGAAAATTTATGCAAACAAGAGGATATATTTTGGAGGCAAAAGTCTAGAGTTCAATGGCTCAAGGAAGGAGTGCGGAATACAAGGTTTTTCCATAGATCCACTATGGCTAATAGAGCATACAACAGGATCTCTACGATAAAATATGAGAATGGGGAGCTTCAGAACACTCATAAGAATATTGACGCTGCACTTGTTCAGCATTTCCGAAACATCACTCCGGAAAATAATCCAGACAGGGAACAATCCATGAGGGAAATTACAAGGCATATCCCTAAGTTGGTGTCTAGAGAGGACGATTTTAACCTTAATAGACCTGTTACTGAAGAGGAGGTCAGCAAGGTTCTCAAAGACATGCAGAATTGCAAAGCACTAGGCCCAGATGGTTTCAATGTGGATTTTTTTAAAGCTTTTCGACATATTGTCAAACAGGATATTCTGAATGTGGTGGAGGATTCCAGGGGTAGAAAAACTATCCTGAAAGCCCTCAACACCTCCTTCATCTCCCTGATCCCCAAATAGGGTTCAGCTCAAACTGCAGATAAGTACAGACCCATAACTTTATGTAATGTGGTATACAAGATAATATCCAAGGTAGTGGCCAATAGACTAAAACCTCCCCTTCCTTCTTTAGTGTCAGAGGAACAATCAGGTTATGTGGAGGGTAGACAGATTTTAAATAACATTATTCAAGCCCATGAGGTGGTTCACACACTTACCAGTAAAAGGCAGGCGGGGATGATCATGCAATTGGATATTGTCAAAGCGTATGACAAGGTGAATTGGATTTACACCAAGAAGGTTCTCACTGCTTTTGGGTTCGACCACAACTAGGTCAGATTGGTCATGGCTCTCGTGACTACTTCCAGCTTCTCAATTTTGGTGAATGGCTCTCCCTCAGAGATCTTCTTTCCTCCTAGAGGCCTTAGGAAGGGAGACCCGCTCTCTCCCTTTCTTTTCATTCTCATGATGGAGGGGCTTGGAAGGTCCATTAAGCATGCCAAGGCAATGGGCAAAATCAAAGGGCTTCAATTATCTTAGAATGGTCAAGCTCTGACTCACCAACAATCTGTAGATGATACCATGCTGCAAGAAATTCCCAAAGTCAATGAAGCTTCAGCCTACAATCAAATCGTGAAGGAATTTGCCATGGCTACAGGTATGGAGGTCAATCTCTCTAAGTCAAAAATCTTCTTCTTAAACATTAACATTGCTATTCAGAGAAATATTTCAAGAATTCTTGGCTTCCAAAGGGATTCCCTCCCCACAAAGTATTTGCGAGTTCCTCTCACAGCCACACCAATGCACAAGAGTATGTAGTGATTAGGTTCAATAGATAGAGTATCCTCGAGGTCTCTGCAAGGTTCATAGTTTATCTTTGTTGTGTTTATTGGGCTTATTAGTTTGAACACACATTGAATTTTTAAACTATGATATAACATAAAAATTATTTTGTTCAAATTTGTGATCGCGAGAAATGATAGGAGGAGTGCGGAGATCTAAGATAACCACTCAATAGAGATGTTGAAAATATCGACAAAGAGACCTAGTGTGTGCAAGATTTGAGAGAAGGAAGACAATGTTCATGTCATATGCATCATAATCTCTTGTTGATATTTTGTAGCCCTCCATAAGAGTATTAAGAATGTAAACATCATTCCCAAGTATGATTGGCAAGGTGTGCTATAAACGAAAGAAAAGATAGCGAGGTGGCTAGTATCCTCCCATTATTCGTTGAATGAATATTGTTTGAGTAATGTTGTGACACAAGTCTTTGTAGGTAGGTGCAAAAAATGCAAGATTGATGGATGTGTGCTATATCTCGACTATTGAAAAGATGCAAAGTTTGTTCAAATTTCTCCAATGCATTAAGTGAATGTTAGATCCTTCACATAGCCTTTGTCCCAACTCTATGAAGACAACATTAAGGAGTTAGGTCACAATATGTGGAAGAACATAATGGAGTTTTATTGTGACATTCATAAAGCCGTGTGATTGAGGTTGGGATATGATTTCTTCGGAAATGGCTCCACTCTTGTGGAGAAGAGGGAGATGCAATTTTTTGCCAATAAAATAATATATTTTAACCCATCGAAAAGAATATTATTCTCGGTTTTAGAAAAGCCGGTGATTACCCCCAATACCATAGTTTAGAAATATTGTCTAGGAGAGGCATATAGGTGAGTAATCATGGTATGCATGTGATTTCTTGTATTCCGCCCCAAAAGAAAACTCAAGAACATAAAATAGAGATTACACATTTGTACAAAATCCTTTGAAAGGAGGCATCGGGTCATGGTGCTTGTCTCTTGAGGAAAGAGAATGTGTATCAATGATAAAATCGGTATTGGTGTGGATGCTGTTAGAGTTATTGAAAACAAGTATTATGTTGGAAAGAAGACCAAAATGGATATAGCCTAGCAATCCGTGAGCAATGTAGGAATTAATAACATGCTTCTTTTTTCCAATGTGATTAGGGAATACCATGACCTCTAGTCAAATGCCACCATGTTATACTTCTTTCCATGGAAAATTATGTGGAAGATGGAAGAAGTGAGAGGAAAAGTATTGCAATGTCATTGATGGATGATTGGAAGGAAAATAAAGGCAGTTATAGCTAGAAAGAGTTGTAGGTATTGGATGTATGCCTTTTATAATATTTTGTTTTCTAAAGGCACGGAGGAAAGGCACAAGGTTATGTATGAAGGTGCCTCTTAAAACATGGTTAGTTTATTGGATCAATTGAAGTTTGTTAGCATTTTGAGTGATATTGATAGAGAACAAGTTAGTTTGTGGTAATATTTTTTGGCATTTGTGAAAGAAACATATTGAGCACAATGAACTAATGTGCAAGTGAAAAAATAGTTGGAATTATCTATTGTGAGATAAACTTGATGATGCAAACAAATATTCTTAGTATATGCAAGTCTCTAGAAAAAAATAAAATGCACCAATATAATATTAAACTATTCCATTAAACCAACCATTTTATATAGTACATAATATTTCTCAACTTAATAATATCATTAAAAATAAATAACCATCTTCTTAAACTTTATCATATTCATGAGCAAATAATAATAATTAAAGAAGAAATTAAAACATTAATATCAAAGCAATATTTTAATTATATATATCCGGAGGTGAAGGGTGATGTTGGTGAATTTTGATTTCAAACTCAACGGCCCCATTTCAAATTTTTATAAAAGCTATGAACCGCCTCCAATCCTGCGGCATTAGGTAGGGAGGTTGTACAGTTGAAGCGAGGCGAGGATGGGCATTCCGTCCTTTCGACAGGAAAGGAATGCGTAGAGGAGCCAGGCATGTGGGCGTTGTTTTCTAGCTTCCCTGATTATGCAGGAATGCGTAGAGGAGCCATGCATGTGGGCGTTGTTTTCTAGCTTCCCTGATTATGCCTTTACATTTGGCATTGTTCCATCTGATGCTAACGGTGGAGCTTCACAATCAGCCGACCCATACCAGTGCGTGGAATTTAATTTGTGAGTTGCCTGAGAGAAGAAATCAGATTCGTTAGATGTTTTTACCAGTTTTCTGGTTTGTTTTTTTGTTGCTTTTCCAGCATGGCCATGCTTAATTGAATAATTGTTACTGTGTCTGGGTTTTTGTTTGTTTTTCTTTTATTTTAGAATTTTTATTTTGGCATGGTTCTGGTTTTCTCTTTTCAATTTGGGTGGAGAGGGAGAGGAGATTGGATCTAGTTGGTTTGGTTATTTGGGTGGAGAGGGAGAGGAGATTGGATCTAGTTGGTTTGGGTTAGGAGGGAGAGGAGTTTGACTCTAGTTGTTTGGGGTTAGGAGGCAAGAGAATGCTAAAGAGAAAAGAAGAGGACATGGGATCCCACTGGGACAAGGTATGCACCCTTTTATTTTTTATTTGTATTTTAAGATGGTTTTGTAATGGATCATCTGAATTAATTGTGTGTGTGCTTGAATCATTTTATTATCCACATTTGTCTTCCTAATACTCCTTGTTTTGGCTTTGTGTTTGCAGTATAAGGATATAATTACGGATTGATATGGGTCTTTTCTATTGCAGGTGAAAATCTAAATTATGGCTTTCTTAATTGAATATTTATTCATAAATAAAACTGTTATAGTTTTCCCTTGTATTTACACAATCCATGTAATTCCATGTAAAGATAAACCCAATTTAAAGAATCCATGATATCTGATGCTTTGGATTTGTAAGACTGTATTTAAGAGCTGTCAATGTTCTTGGATAGTTACAGGTTTATTTTCTTTTATAATGTTCGTTTTTAATAGAGCAGAGTTATATTTTTCAGCATGCGTTTGTTTTGCTTTTGCTTTTAGAGAAACCCGGTAAATTTTAAATCAATGAAAACCTTTTAAAAAAATTGGGGTTTATCAGGATTCGTTCAAAGATATGGTCTCACACAGCCCCAGTTGGCATAGCTATGGAAACAAATCCTTGCGTGAGGGTAAGCACTCTTGGTTTCTCCAAGGCAATGCGGCCCTGTTCTGGTTTTTGTTTTGTTCTTGTCTCTGCTGCCCGGTAAGGTAATAGGCTCTGCAATAACTTCCTCTGCTGCCCTGTAAGGTAATAGGCTCTGCAATAACTTCTTCCTCTCCTTCATGCCTCTGCCCCTGCCCACTGCTGCTCACGGTTTGTCAGAGGGACAACGCTTTCTCTGGGGCAATAGGTCTTGTGATTTGTGCTAATGAGTAGTTTAGGGTAGGCACTTTTATTTTGTCAAAGGTAGAAGCAAAATTGCTGCCTCCTTGTTTTAAATGAATCTCTTAGAAATGGTGTCATACAGGTTTAGCATTCTTTATTCTCTCTTCATCAGTATACTATGAACATTTTTGTGAGATAGCCCATACAAGTGTGTTTTCTATTTCTGAACAATTTTGTGGAGGAGGTAGCCCATATTAGTGTCATTTTTGTGAGTTTAGACCATATTATTAGGGGTTGCTGATATTGTGTGAGAAAAGAGAGGATATTTAGTTGTTCAAGACTTTCTATTAGCATGCATAACAATATATATTGCAGTTTATTACTTTTAATTTCATGTGAAATGAGTGGGGAAATTTATAAAAGCCAAATTTCTATTCTGTGTCCCATTTATTTATTTTGAATTGGATTTGAAAGAATATTTCATTAATTGTATTTTGTATTTATTGTGTTAAAATGGTTGTTAAACATTTAACCTTCTTATGATATGAAACAGGTGGACTAAGGAGGAGAGCACACATGGAATATTGTTTAACAAAAGAGTAACATCTTTTTGGTGAGTTGGAAGGTGAGAAGAAGTTTTGCACTAGAATGTAATCAATTCATGATATAGACCAACAGAATAGCAGTTAGATTTGAGAGAATATTTAGGTGATTGTTTTTGTTTTTATTAATGCACACTAAAATTGCTACTAAATATTTAATTCTCTTGTGATATGAAATAGGTATGTAGAAAATGTTCTTCACAAGAGTAAGGTACTGTGCCAGACAAGTACATGGAGAGGGGAGGTTGATGGAAGGTCCAAGTCATATAGGAGTAGCAAGTAGATGATGTGTAATTGGTTAATACAATTATATTATTGTTGATGTAAACATAAGAAAACTATATAATAGATATATAGTTAAGCATTTTCTTTTTGAGAGGGGCTTGCCCCTTCTCCCATCCTTCATGGATAGCCATGACCAAAGCTATCATGGAGGAGTGTCTGTGTTTTTATTGTGTTTATCATGCTTTGTGGTTTAGTTTTTAATTTATTATTATTATTTTTCTGTGGCTTTGGTTTTTAAAATTCTAATCCATCATTTTATAATAACAATTTTTTAAATTATTTATTTAGAACATTAATAATATTTTTTTTACTTTTTTAATGAAGTGATTTTTTTCATAATAATTTCATAATGAAATTGCTAACAAAATATTACCTTGAAATTTTTACTGCACTATTTATGTAAAAGCTTTTGATATATTTAATGTTCAACCTCACATTTCAAAATTTAATTTTTGCATTTTAAAACTTGGATTTGTAGAGATTTTATTTATTTCAAATTTCCTATCTCAAAATTTAAATCTTAGCATATTTAAATAATAACAATTGTAAAATTACATTTAAAAATTTCCATGTTTGAAAAATTTGCAATTGCATTTTTAATAGAAACTAATCTTCAAAGTTCTAAAATCTATACATGAACATTTTTACATGCCAACCACATTTATGAAAATCAGATTTAAAAATTTCAATGTTTGATGACTTGGGACACTTGTACTATTTAATTTTGAATTCCACTACTTAAAATTTGATGCTTATACACACATTTACATGCTCCAATGACATTCATTTGTGAACTTTCTACAACCTAAAATCTGATATATCTAATAAACTAGAACATTATAAAAAGAAAGCTTAAATCTAACATTATAAACCTAAGCTTAAATCTATATATTTGTGTTGTGTTGTATCCTCTTAATGTCAAATGTTATGTTGTTGCTGTTGTGTTTGTGTGTATAAGGTGATACACATAACACTCTCTGCTTTAAGTTGATTTAACCATTCAAAAATTGATGTTTGAGAAACACAAACTTTTATTGCATTCATATAATATTTAATTTCTAATTTGGTTTTATCAAAATAATTTAAATGCTTTTGATGTTCTACACTTCTAACCTTAAAAAATAGTGTTTCATTAATTGTATGTTCAACTATAATTTGTTCAAAAACATGTGATTTTTGTATGAAATTTTCAAATATAATGATTACACTGTCATCAAATTTGTATTTTAATATATTATAATGATGAGTTTGAGATGGTAAATTTGTATTTCAAATTAATTTACATCCATTTGGACTGCATTGTATGATGTAAGTATATAATTGTAAATTGAACAATAATTTTATGAAGAGTTTGCTCTTTTTTCTTTTCTTTTCTTTTTTTTAATATGGGATGAATTTTTAATTATAATGATCCTTGTTTTTTGTTGATGCATTTTTTTTTTTTATGTTTCAAGTGAATCTAGATATAGATCGTATTTTTTTGCCATCTATACATGAATTTCTAAATTTATTTTGTACTTTATGACATTTTATTTTATAAATTTTTGAATCTTCCATTAAATATTTAAATCTCAAATTTTAATTAAACTAATTTATATTTATAATATGATGTATTTTAAATTAATTTGAGAGGTTGCATTTTAAATTCCACCCTAACATTTTAAAACTTAATAGTGTATTTTATATTTCATATTATAAAATTTCAATTTATACCATTGTTCTGGGAAATGGCGGAATGGGATTTTAGATTATTTTTGATATTTTGACAGTCTCCATACAAATTAAATTCTAGTTATTAATAATATGAACTTTTCAAAATTTGGTTATACAACGCTTTTCAGATGTAACATTTTAAAATTACAAAACACATAAAAATTAAATATTCATTAAAAACACTAAAATAAAATGGTGATTTCAAAATTCTAATTTTATATAAAACTAAACTTTTAATTTATAGGTTTTGTTATATTTAATTATATTTAGTGTGCTATGTTGTACCATGTTAATGGTTTATGTAAATGTTTTGTTGTTTGTATTTGGTTATGGGTGTAAGACTGTGTGTTTTTACAAGAGTTTAAAATAATGTAAGTGCTTGGAAATTTAATGTTTGAGAGAGGAGAACATTTACAAAAATTGTGTATTGTGTTTGTATGGTGTTAGAAATTTTTATTGTATATTAAAACTATGGTGGTGAATTTTTATTGAAATGTTTAAATATTTAATTAATTACTTTGTGATTTTTGTATGGGATATTATGTGTATTTTGAATTAATTTGAACAAGTGTGTGAAGTTTGTGCATTTTAAAATGATTTAAATACATTGAAATTTGATGCTTGGGGAAGTGACTTGTAAAAAAAAACTAAAAAAATGTATTTGATTGTATGACATCTAATTCTATAATTTTTACAATTGCATATTAAGCTATGCTCTCACCAATACTTTCAGATTTTTCATTAAATGTTTAGATACAATAACTAACACTTTAGGATTTTACAGTAGTTCAAGATAATACAATTACTTAGAGATTTGATGTTTTAGAGACATGGACATTTAAAAAAAGGTGTATTTTGTTTGTATGATATTATAATTTTATATTGTATATTAAACTATATTTGTTTATAAAAAAAATGTGTTATTTTTTTTAAATGTTTAAATTATATGTGTGAAATTTGTGTATTTTAAAATAATTTAAGAGCATTGAAATTTGATGTTTTGAGGGTCTCACTTGTTAAGAAAAATGTATTTGATTTTATGACATTTAATTCTAGAATTTTATATTGTATATCCAACTATGGTTTCCCTAGTTCTTTCAAAAATGTTTAGATATAATAACTTCACAGCATGTGTTTTACAATAGTTTAAGATAATGCAAGTACTTGAAAGTTTGATGTTTGAGAGAGATGGACATTTAAAAAAAATAAATTGTGTTATTGTGTTTGTATGTTATTATAATTTTATATTGTATAGTAAACTATATTTGTTGATAATAAAAAAAAATTGTGATATTTTCTTGTAATGTTTACATTTTTAATTAATTCTGTTGTGATTTGTGTATGGGATATTATATGTATTTTGAATTAATTTGAATATATGTGTAAAATTTGTGTATTTTAAAATAATTTAAATACATTGAAATTTGATGTTTTGGGGGAGTAACCCATAAAAATAAAAATAAAAATTGTATTTGATTGTATGACATTTAATTCTATAATTTTAAATTGCATATTCACCCATCTTTTCCCCAATAGTTTCATATTTTTCATGAAATGTTTAGATATAATAAATTAACATTGTTTGTTTTACAATAGTTTAAAATAATGTAAGTACTTGGAAATTTGATGTTTTAGAGACATACCATTTAAAAAATTTGTATTGTGTTTGTATGATATTATAATTAGTTCTTGTATGTATTTTGTATGACACTTTATATGTATTTTGAATTAATTTCAACTTAAAATTTGTGTACTTTAAAATAATTAAAATAAGTTGAAATTTGATGTTTTTAAAAAAAAAATTAGATATAATAAATTAGCAGTTTGTGTTTTACAATAGCTAAAAATAATGTAAGTACTTGGAAATTTGATGTTTGAGAGATAAGCATTTAAAAAAAATATATTGTATTTGTATGATATTATATTGTATATTAAACTATATTTGTTTATAAAAAAAAATGTGATTTTTCCCTTAAATGATTAAATTTTGAATTTATTGTACTCTCATTTTTGTATGCTATGTTATATGTATTTTGAATTAATTTGAATACAGGTGTATGATTTGTGTATTTTAAAATAATAAAAATACATTGAAATTTGATGTTTTGGGAGTGACTTGTAAAAAAATAAACTGCATTTGATTGCATCACATTTAATTATATAGTGTTAAATTTCATATTCATTTAAGCTTACCCCATAATTTCCTATTTTCGTGAAATGTTTTTAGATATAAAAAATTAACACTTTGGGTTTTACAATAGTTTAAATTACTGTAAGTACTTGGAGATTTTATGTTTGAGAGGCATGAACATTTAAAAAATTTGTATTTTGTTTGTATGATATTATAAGTTTATATTGTATATTTCACTGTATTTTTTTTTAATAAAAGAAGTGTGAATTTTTATTGAAATGTTTAAATTTTT
>APFE030043058.1:0-20192 GCA_000404065.3 Pinus taeda | reverse complement strand
ACAATATATTTCTTAGTCTTGCCCTTTCCTCTTCAAGGGTGATTTAATTCCCAAGAATGAGAACTCAGTAGGTTTCTTTTATTATACCTAAGTACTTTAAGCATTAAATATGTTAATTGATTACCCTACTAAATATATGTGGGATTTACCACTTCCTTATTTGTATGGGCTTGTAGCTATGCATAATCATTTCTAACTTCTTCTTTGTCTCATATTATTGTTGGGATAACTCTCTCCTTGTTCAAATTCACTAGCAATCTAAGAAATATATTGTTCCTTGTTCCCATTCACTATAAAGGCCCCATTCTTCATGTAGAAAAGTTGGACATATATATTTTAATTATGTGATCCTACGCAATTTCCTTATGCTAATGAAAATAAATGTACAAAGAATTATGTTGATGATTACATTGGAATGTGTTGGGTGTACTTATTGAAAAGTAAATCTCAAGCTTTCAAAATGTTTAAGAATTTTTATGCATGGATTGGATATGAGGAATAATCAGATATTGGCTCTCTTCATATTGTTAATGGAAGATAACGAACTCTAATTAATATGAAAAATATCTTTTCAACATGAGAGCATAGTTCCATACAATTCTCAACAAAACAATGTAGATGAAAGAATGAACATTAATATATTGAATATAGTTCGCTCAATGAGCATTTTCAAAAATAGAACATTGATGTTTTGTCATGATGTGATTCTATGTGCAATTTATGTGAGAACGTTATGCCCATCTCACGCTCTAAGAAAAAGACTCCTTGTAAAATGTGGTATGGATGAAATCCTTTGCTAAGCCATCACAAGGTCTTTGGTTCCTATACATTCACTTATGTTTGTTATACAATAGCCATTCTTGCATATTGGGTATATTATTGTAATTTTTTACTTTTAACATTTTGGTTGCGATGTATCATATGTTGGTTATGATTCCATCAAAGAATTTCAACACAATTTCTATTTTTCTCAATGATTTCAAAATGAACTACCCTTCATATATGGAGTTCCTTCCAATATTATACAATATTTCCATAATTTTAACTTTATAATTAAACTGTAACTCGATTATCATCTTGATATCATTTTTCTTTTTACACACATATATGTGCAATACTAATGTTATTCCCTTTACAACAAAGTATCGAATTGAAGGATGTCATCTATATTACTAAGGTTAGACTCTACTTATCTCAAAACCCTCTATAACATTCTTTTCCTGAGTAATTTAGAGTGATTCCAATCAAAACTAAGGAATTCCTTTCTTGTGTGTGTAGATTAGTCTACAACTAACTTGGGTTATCTTGTGACATTTTTTTGGGTCAAAATATATGCAAGTTTTTTCGTCTACTCTTTGACTTTCAAGTACTTACCCAACACTTCCACTTTATAGGATTTCAATGTCAGTTATGATTTTTGTTTGATGTTGGTTGCAAGGACATTTGATGTTGTTTGAGTATAAATAAAACCCAAAAATAGCTAGGGCTTTTCCCAAAAGGCTCGACACTCAAAACAATGCATGTATATCGATTTCAATTCAAGCGATTTACCCTCTCTTTATTAGTGAGAATATTTAATTATGAGAAGATAGTTTTGGTTGTCTTATAGCCCCAAAAATGTAAATATTAATTTTTATTCATAAGAACAATTTATACAATCTATTTACTTGTTACTGTGTGTAATGAAGTGATTCCATCAAAATTTTACAATATTATATTATTTGTTCTATTTATATTCTATGAGGACAAATTAGATATTTGTGTCAACTGTATATATTTTGTTTCTGCATAATGATTATATATAACTTACTATTACTATCATTTTATTTGAAGAAGAGAGTATGAAAATTATTCAAGAGGTGTGTTGAAGAGTTGTCATGGTAGTTTACGAAGGTTGTCATGTAGGCCCTAGTAATACTTTACCCAAGGCTGCTTGTTCCATGGCCAATTGATATGATTCTAGTCCTTTGATCTATAGCAAGCTAAACTAGGTATACATTTATTTTTCTACAAGTTAAACTATGTATAAATTTATTTTTCTTACCTTCAATAGTTATTTTCTGTAGTAGCTTAAAACATACTATATTTTTACAGGTGAATAAGGGTTATTGTGCATGTTTATATATCTATCCATCCAAACAAGATTCTTTAATTTATTATATAATATCCTTTTTCATCTTTGCACACATTCAAGTGTATTCTTTCTTTTGCGCATATTTATATATTTATTCATCCGAACAAGCTTATTTAATTTATTATATAACATCATTTTTCATCTTTGCACACGTTGAAGTGTATTCTTTTTTAGAATATAATTATCTAAGATTTTCTTGTTGGAAATATATTAAAGTCTAGTTCATTCCTCTAACCAAGAACTATGTTTCTACTTAGATCCCCCAAAGCTCTAACTCCTACTTCCCACAATGAAAATAAATGTACGAAGAATTGTGTTGATGATTACACTGGTATGTGTTAGGTGTATTGCTAGGTCCCTATACTACTAGTGTAAACCATTATTGTTATTAGTACCACCGCCTTATTATATTTTTGTGATCATGTAGTCCCCATATTTTTATTATTGTGCCCCATGGAAGCCCACTATTTTTATTATTGTGTCCTTACATTATTATTGTTATTTTAGCTTTGATTATATTATGACCCCTTAGACTCCGATATATATAAAGGAGGTCTTGCCATTTGTATCATCGAAGGATTTTTCATTTTTGTAATGTAAAGGAGGTTGCCCCCTCGAAGAGGCTTATTTATAAGGATTTGATCTATCTTTTCTATGTTTTTGTGAGCTTATTTCATAACATTTGATATTAGAGCTTTGGATTCTATGGTTTTGCTGCTCCAAACTGGTCATAGTGGAATTTTCACTAAAACAATTTCGCTACGAAGTTTCAGAAGCCAAAACAAAAACCCACTTTCAGACCAAGTTTCAGATCTTCTCTCACTATATTTTCGTAGATATGATCTCAGGAAGTTAGGATTTTTTAAAACTATAGAATTCCATCTCAAACAGGTCATCATGGAATTATCACTATACTTGTTTTTGTGTGAAGTTTTAGGTTGTGAAATTAAAAACCGTTTGAGCCGCTCTTTTGGTGAATCTTGTACTTAATTTTAAGATCTTGGTTTTCTATATTTTTTGAGATACAGTCCGAGACATTTAGGGTTTTTGCAGGATCCTGAATTACATCCTAAACTGGTGACCTTGGGAAAATTGTCATGACCTTCTCTCTGAGCATCAAATTGAAAATTCGTAAGAAGAAAAAATAGGATGGGCTGTATTTTTCTTTGTATGATTTTTATGTCCCAAAGTTGAAATAGTGACATGTGGCACTTCGTACAATTTTGCTCTATTGAACTAGTCTATAATCAGGTCATAGTGGAAGTTTTGACATAACTCTTCCTTACAGAATCCAATCTTGATCAGATTTGTGGGCTTAGAAAGATCACTCGGAGGGCTACTGTAGGATGTAATTCAAAAATTTGTATATTTGAAATTACAGAGTTACAATCGTTTCAAGCTCAAGCTCCTAAAATCAAGAAAGGGTGATATGAGGAAGTTTGATGGCAAGGATCCAGTGAATTGGATACTCTAGATGGAGCAGTATTTTGATCTACATGAGGTGGAATTGTTACAAAAGGTATGTATTGCATCTTCATATTTAGAACTGGATCAATTTTTATGGTATAAAGGGCTTTGTTCTAATAAACCACTTGTTACCTAGTCAATTTTCATGAAGGAAATGATAAGACATTATGAG
Organism: Pinus taeda; assembly: GCA_000404065.3. NCBI lineage: Eukaryota > Viridiplantae > Streptophyta > Pinopsida > Pinales > Pinaceae > Pinus > Pinus taeda. The sequence goes on along the minus strand of APFE030043058.1, from coordinate 16,419 downwards.
GATACAAAGAGAAACACCTTCTTTAGCTAATTTATAAATCTCAAATGGAAGTGTTCAATGGAAAATCCTATTGAGGACTTTCAAAAATTTAATATAAGGTAAAATTATATTCCATAGAAGCAGAGGATTGATGTCTCCATAGGGACTTTAAAGAATAACATTAAACATGAGGTTCGTCTTTTGGAACTTGATTCATTGGAGAAGAAATTCATGTTAGCAAGAAAAGTGGAAAGAAAAATTATGGCAACAAGGAAGTCTACCCTTCACAACTATAAAGATGGAAGTGTTGTTTCTCCTAGCCTTCCACAACCTACAATGTTTACACCACAATAATTGGAAGAAAAGAGAGCAAAAGGGCTTGTTACAATTGTGATAGCAAATACATTAAAGGTCGTAAGTGTGCTAAGAAGAAATTATTTTACATCGATTTTGGAGAGGAGGAATAAAAGGATCAAGAAACATAAAAAATAAGAGGATATACAATAGGAACCAACCTTAAAGAATGAAGAAATTAATCCGACCATATCTTGTAAAGCATTGGCAAGAATTACCACTCCTCAAGCTCTCAATATAGAAGGACATATCAAGAAGAAAAATGTTCAAGAAGTGGAAGATCACATCGAGCATCCAAAAATTAATCTGACCATATCTTGCAATGCATTGCCAGAAATTACCATTCCTCAAACTCTCAAGAGAGAAGGACATATCAAGAAAAACGTTCAAAAAGTGAAAGATCACATTGAGCATCAAGAAATGAATCTGACCATATCTTGTAATGCATTGGAAGAAATTACCACTGCTCAAACTGTCAAGATAGAAGGACATATCAAGAAGAAAAATATTCAAGCGGTGAAATATCACATCGAGCATCAACAACAAGTTCTCCATGATTGTTTGCAGATTTCTGTGGTGTGGTTTTTGAGGTTCAGAATTTAGATATTTCGCAGTTTTCATTTTTTGTTGCCTACGTTTCGAGTCTAGAACAAGAGTCATCCTTAGGACTTATTTACAAAGAAGTGAAGCCCTAGTAATAAATATGTTTCAAGGAATTGTAAATAAACCCGACTAGTTAAATTTTGTTCTTTCTATTTTAAATATTTATTGTTTTCTATATTATTTTATCAATTTATCTATTATTAATTATGTTTTGATAATGATATGTTAATATATTATTATATTTTCTGGTTATAATAATTATGTTATTAATATACTTTACCTTATGCTTTTTTATTTTTTATTTGTGAGATTGGTTTCTTTAATTTTGTTATTTTATGAGAAGTGTTTTATATAAAAGTTAATTTATTTGAAATTATATTTTAATTAATTCTTCATTACAGTTTCTTTTTGACTATGTTCCTAAATTATTATTTAGGGAAAATAGGGTATAGTTTATTTGTTTATGTTTAATGGTTAGTTTCTAAGGTAATAAATGAAGCCTCCTATTGATTTATACAAAGACAATTTATTGAAGTGTTTTATGTAAATTTGATTTGTTGGGATTATATTCTAATTAAATTTTATTAGTTTGTTTAATTATATGTAAGGGGTTAAGATATAAAGAGTCTTTATTAAAATTAAATATGTTTTAACTAAATTTAATGGTTAATCTAATATTGGGTGAAGTGTTTGAAATCAAGTCAATCTATATTGTTTAATATAAAGTTAATTTATTGCAATTTAATTATATTCTAATTAAATTAAAATGGTTTATTCAATTATGGGTAAAGTGTTGCATTGTTGCCATAATGCTTATATTTCTTAGCTTTTTTTATTATGCTATTGCTTAGCCATAAGGAATTTTTTAAAATGAATCCCAATGTTGTTTTGAATTAGGGTTGATATATTGAAGTAATATTAGAGAATCCATCATGTTATTTATACATACTAGTTAATTTTTCAATTTTTGTTATATTATAAGTGAGTTATTTTCTTACTTAACGTTTGATATTAAATTTTATTAAGGTTATGAGAGGGGACATGTTTCTGCTATGTTTAGGGTCAAAGGAGGGAGGTTTAATTAAAGTCCATGGTGGGGGGTTATGAGAAGATGAAGATGAAAAAGAGAGCTAAGAGGAGAGGAGTTAAAACTGAGGTAAGGGGTGAAGGGGATGGGAATGACAAAAAATGGTGAGGTTAATGTGAACTAGGGGGATTTCTATTCAATGGATTTGAGAAGAGATATCCACTTTCTACTAATTTACAAGCCTACATCTCTATTGAGTTTATGAAGAGGTTTGATCGTTTCAAGTGCCTCCTGAAATTTGTGCTTAAAATGATGTTTCTCATTGGCAATCACCTTTGTGTCTTTGAGGCATATGTGGTGGTTTGTCTTACCTGCATGCTCAACTATAGTTGAAGAATGAGCTCTCTCATTATGGATGTCTACACCATTCTCTTTGAGCCTAATCTTTACCGAATTGACTGCTTCTCCAATATACTATTCTCCGCAAGTGCAATTGATCATGTACACAGCTTTTTGCTGGAGGTGTTCCGGATTGTCTTTAACTAATTTCATTCTTTGCTTAATGGTTGTCATCAGTTTGAACGAAGTTTTAATGTATCTCTTCATGAGAACATTAGCTAGCTTGTTAATGACTCCTTGAATATATGGAAGGTAGGCATTAGCAGTTTGAGGGTTATTAGATTGATCTTTTTTCTTTCGGATCTGGATTTACTGATGGCTTTGAAGATGTCTTTTTTATTGTATCCTAAGTTGGTAAATATTTTACTTAAGTAAGTAGCCTTTTCTTCAGTGTGTATTTCATTTGATGTCCTACAAGCTCTAGTGAAGAGTGTTTGAAGGACTCCCATCTTTTTAGCTAGATGGTCATGTGAATCTACATCAAGGTAGTTATCATTATGTTCCTTTTTTATAAACACTGTCTGTCCTAGGGAACCATCCTTACTTCTTATGAGAAGGATATCGAAGAAGGCGATGCAATAATTCTCCTAAAAGCAATTTTAAATTTGATGTCATCTGAAATGCTATTGAGATGGTTTAAAAAGTTTTTAAGCTCCTCATCCCCATGAGGCCAATCTACACTAGTTTCATTCACAAACTTTATCCAAAACATAGGTTTCAATGGGAAGGTATGAAGAGCCTTCTTTTCAAAATTTTCCATAAAGCAATTGGCCACAATAGGAGAAATAGGTGATCCCATAGCCACCCCTAAGGTTTGTTCAAATATTTCCCCCTAGAAGATGAAGAAAGTGGAATGGAGACATATTTCAACTAATTTAGCAGTTCGGGGGTCTTCTACTTCTTTTAAAACTTTTATAGATTCATTTAAGGGAATCTTGGTGAAGAGTTGAACCACATAAAAGGTAACAATTTTATCACCTTGATCAACTTTAATGTTTTTGATGAACTCCACATATTGGTTGGAGTTTTTGATGTAATAGTTGGTTCTACCCACTATAGGTGCTAGAGTGCTAGCGACATACTTTTCTAATTCATAAGTAGGTGCAAAGAAGTTCTCCAACTTTTATATGATAATGCCACTTTTGTGGAGAATTGAATGAAACAACAAGCATATCAACATCGTACTAAAGGAAGTATTGATGTAGTTGATTGGGTATTTTTATGGCTACATCTCACACAAGCTATTTTTGAGAAGGAAATTTTGGCAATACTATATGCACTTAAGAAATGACCACCTTACCTAATGTGAAGACACTTCAAAGTAAAAATGGATCATGGTAGTCTTAAATAACTCTTATAACAAAGATTATGTTTAGAAGAGAAGAAAAAATGGGTCACAAATATGTTGGGTTATGACTTGGAAATCATCTGCGAAAAAGGGAAGCAAAATGTTGTTACATATGCACTCTCAAGAAAGGGTGACGATGTGTAAGCATTGATTTGTGTTATTTCTATTATCCAACCAGATTGGATAAAATAAGCTAGGGATGAATGGAAGAATGATGAATAATTGTGGCCACTCATTCAAAAGTTGGAGAAGATCCTAGTTCAAACAATATTTCTAGAACTTGACAAGGAAGGAAAAATCAGATTGGAACCTGGAGAAGTCACAAAAACAATAACCTGCCAGCTATGAAATCGATCAATTTCAGAGTATCTCATCAAGTGGAAAAACCTACCTAGTGAAGATTCCACATAGGAGGACAAAAATTTTATACAAAAGCATCAAGAACTACTCAAGTGTTGAGGACAACACTTTTTGAAGGAGAGGGGCATGTTAGGTCTCTATAATACTAGTGTAACCCCTTATTGTTATTAGTACAACCACCTTATTATATTGTTGTGCCCATGTAGTGCCCATATTTTTATTATTGTGCCCCATACAAGCCCACTATTGTTATTATTGTGTGCTTACATTATTATTGTTATGTTGGCTCTGATTATATTGATGATTATGATGATGATGGTTAACGTCCACTAAGACCAAATTTTGGTCTATCAGACCTAAAGAAACAAATTATTTAGTTTGATTTAATATTCTATTGCTATGGTCAAAAATCTTGGAGAGAAGCCTCCGAGCTCATTATAATTTTGACATCGTAAAAGGCTAGGAAGCTCAGTATTGCAACAAAGATTATGAAACTGAGATCTAATGTGGTTGTACATAGGGCACTCTAAGAGGAAGTAGTTTTCATCCTCGATGTTCCTATTCTCACAGAGATGGTAGGTCCTTTCCATCCAAAGCTTTTTAGGAACTGCCCAACGACCTATTTCACTATCTAGCTCATGAGAGTTTGTTGTAATCTTTGCTATATTAATTTTCTTCTTTGAGCTAGTTAAAATAGAGAGATACTTTTGAGCTTTTAGGGCAGGGTTGATGACCATCTTATAATAACTTAATTTTCTTTTAGCTGTTAAATCTTTCTGACACCACATTTTTTCTTTGAACTTAGAAGTAACAATATTTTTAATGTTATTAATTTTTTGCAATGCATCATTCTCATTGATCTCCAAATAGTTTAACCCCAAACCTTACATCCATTATGACCCCTTAGACCCCTATATATAAAAAGGAGGTCTTTTCATTTGTATCATCAAAGAATTATTCATTTGTCTAATGTGAAGGAGTTTGCCCCCTTGAAGAGGCTTATTTATAAGGCATTGATCTATCTTTTCTGTCATTTTGTGTGCTGGTTTCATGACATGTATTTATTTAAAATTAAATCTCAAGCTTTCAAAACCTTTAAGCATTTTCATGTATGGATTGGATATGAATCATAATCACATATTGGCTCTCTTCATATTGTTAATGGAAGATAATGTACTCTAACGAATATGAAGAATATCTCTACAAGCATGGGATTCAACATCAGAGCATAGTTCCATAGAATTATCAACAAAAATATGTAGTTGAAAGAATGAATATTACTATAATTAATATAGTTTTCAAAATGAGGTTTTTCAAAAATCGACTGTTGATGTTTTTAGATGATGTGACTCTATGTGCATTGTATGCGAAAAACTTATGTCCATCTCATGCTCTTAGAAAAAGAATCCTTGTAAAATGTGGTATGGATGAAATTCTTCGTTAAGCCATCAAAAGGTCTTTGGTTCCTCTACATTCACTTATGTTTTTTATAGTATAGCCATTATTGCATATTGGGAATATTATTGTAAGTTTTTAGTTTTAAATTTTTGGTTGTGATGTATATATGTTGTTTATGGTTCCCTCAAAGGATTTCAACATAATTTATATTCTTCTCAATGGCTTCAAAATGAGCTACCCTTCATACATGGAGTTCCCTCGAATATTTTACAACCTTTCCAAAATTTTCACTCTATGATAAAATCGTAACTCGATTCTCATCTCGATATAATTTTTCTTTCTACAAGCATATATGTACAATACTAATTTTATTCCCTTTACAAAAAAGTATCGGGTTGAAGGATGTCATCTATATTACTAAGGTTAGACTCTGCTCATGTCAAAACCCTCTATAACGTTCTTTGTGTGATTGATTTAGATTTATTCCAATCCAAACTAAGGAATTCCTTTCCTGCATGTGTAGGCTAGTCTACGACTGACTTGGGTTATCTTGTGAGATTGTTTCGGGGTAAAAATTCATGCATGTTTTTACGCCCACACTTTGTCCTTCAAGTACTTATCCAATGCTTCCTCTTTACAGGGTTTCGCCGTTTGTTCCAATTTTCACTTGATGCTAGCCACTTCAAACAATGCATGTATATCAATTTCAATTCAAGGGATTTACCTTCTCTTTTTTAATGAGAATATTTAATTATGAAATAATAGTTTTCGCCATCTTATATCCCGAACAATGTAAATCTCCCTTTTCATTCATAAGAAAAATTTATAAAATCTATTTACTAGTTACTTTGTGTAATGAAGTGATTCCATAAAAAGTTTACAATACTATAATATTTGTTCTATTTATATTCTATGAGTACACATTATATATTCATGTCAACTCTATATACTTTGTTTCTAAATAATGATTGTATATAATTTACTATTACTATCATTTTCTTTGAAGAATAGAATATGCAAATTAGGCAAGAGGCGTGTTGAACCCTTGTCATGGGAGTTTGAGAAGGTTGTCTGTTAGGCCCTAGTATTACTTTACCCAAGGTTGCTTGTTCGATGACCAATTGATATGATTCTAGTCCTTTGACCTATAGAAAGCTAAATAGGTCTACATTTATTTTTCTACAGATCAAACTATGTATAAATTTATTTTCCTTACCTGCAATAGTTCTTCTCTATAGTAGCTTACAACAAACTATATTTTATAGGAGAATAAGGGTTATTGTGCATGTTTAAATATTTATCCATCCAAAAAAGCTTCTTTAATTTATTATATAATATCCTTTTGCATCTTTGCACACATTCAAGTGTATTCCTTTTTTGTGCATGTTTATATATTTATCCATCCAAACAAGATTATTTAATTTAATATATAATATCCTCTTGCATCTTTGCACACATTCAACTGTATTCCTTTCTAGAATATACTTATCTAATATTTTCTTGATGGAAATAAATTAAAGGCTATTGCATTCCTTAAACCAAGAACTATGTTTCCAAGTAGTCCTCCAAAGCTCTAACTCCTACTTCCCAGGAGAACAAATAGTAGTCCTTTTCTAATTTACATTTCCTTGATCGTTAGGAGCATCTTGCTACTTTTGGGGTATGACTACAATCATTCCCCAATATACCTTTATATTTTATCCAACCCCTTTTGCCTCCAACAATCATTTTAAGTGAATTTCACCCATGACATTTTTATTGAGTCATGTGTTTTCTTGGTACTCTACAAAGCCAACAATTCAACTCTAGCGAAAAGGAGATTTTTTTTTAACTTTTTATCTTTCCTCTTCTTGGGCATAACTCATTCCATGTGAATTAGAAGTCTAATATCACATGTGATCCCTTAATAATTTTTTAAGAATCATAACATAAAAAGACAAATTTACTTTTATATTAAAAAATAAATATTTACACTGTCATATGTCACATCACTTGACCCACTTTGACTTGTTAGGGGCAATTGAATATTCAATTAAAAGGGTCATAATATAAATATACCAAGGATTATGACAATTCAATTTTTTAATTGGAGGAAATATAAGCACCTTGAAAAAGACATATTTAGCATGTTTAAAAATGAAAGTTATATTTTTTTAAATAATTGTGTCTTTGCTTTGAAAATTAATTTATTAAATTAAACACAAATATAAATCAAAGTATAAAAATTCAACTCCAGAGTTGTATTCTTGAAATATATTTTGATTAAAATATTTGTAAACAAATGAAATTGAACATAAGTGAGTTAAAATACAAGACTCAATTTTTTCCTCATTTTCGTAGAATATTATGATATTACGTATGCGTAAAGTCATGACACAAAACATAAAAAAAGAAAATAACATATAAACCCATATTAAAAGATAAAACACACATTTTAACATTCTATCATTATAAAGCATCAATTTTTAGCTAATTAATTTCTAAAGTACATAATTTCTTGCAAATTATGATAAATGTTTTGTGGTATATTTTTTTAAATGTATTGGGTAGCTGTGCTGGCAAAGCATTTATCATCATAATCATTTGTGATATTATAGTTATTTTTATTATAGAGATATATGTTAATTAATAAATGTTATGATCATTTTTAGAAATAAATGGGATGTTATTAAATTGAATATCAATTTGCACATAAAATAAGTTAATACCCAAATTCGAAGATGGCTATGGTGTGATGGCTATGGCCTCAGTATTTTCGCTTTCCTTATGCGGTCGGGTATCTTCAGATATCAAATACACCTTCTACGTCATCGCTAGGGCACGATCTCACTGCTCGCAGGTGTGATAATTGAGTTTTTGAAAGGAGTTAACGTTGGTTTCAGTCTCCTACGAGGGAGATGGAGACTGACAACCCGGACCATCGGCAATATCATTCATCAGATCGTCGATGCAGAGTATCTTCTCACCTTGTACATACATGATGGCATAGAAGGAAGTGAATTGGGTCACATTCATGAGTTGGGAATGGACCTGTGTAGGATTAAGGCGACTCTAGAGCATAAATCTTATACGTTAAGCACAGTATTTCGGTAGAAATCACATAAGAGAAAGTTTTGGCCGACACTTTCCAACCAACAATTATGTTTCATCAGAAGGACCAAAATGAGGAACCACAATTGTTGGTTTAAAACACGTGGGCCAAAAATTTCTCTTATCTGATTTCTATCGAAAGTCTTTGCTTAACTCATTATGGATCACAAAAGTTTGAATACATAAATCTTATAATTGTCTGCTCTTAGTCACAATACATTTATTGATCAGATATGAAGGAAAAAATTTGTCTATAGAAGTGAATCTTCCACCTCAAACACTTCATTCCATAGATCTATTGTTAAAGATCACAAATCTGGATATTCTCAATCCCCTTAGTACATTAGGTTGTTAAAATGTAGGAGTAGCATTAGATATGGAGAGTCTGATTCAATTTTTTCCATATTAAGGTTTTCCTCCATCCATGTGCATCGGTTCGGTGGTTTGGCCATCACTTATGAATTTAATACTCCCACGGAAATCCATCTCACTTTTTGCATGTCCGCACTTATCCATTGGTTCAACTGGAGACCTATGTGACTCTCAAGTATGGGCATTTGATGTGGTAGCCTTCCAAATTTTTATCAAATCCCCACATGGAAAATCAATATTATTTTGGGTTTGGGCCATAGACAACATCAAACAATTAAAGCACAATATCATGCACACTTTGGGTATCATGATGCTCCTATAAAGTATGATCCTCAGGGGCAAATGCATGCAGGAAGATGTGATGTTACAAGATTATAACATCCTCCCATCATCCACCATCATATTAAACTTGAGGCTTCGGGGAGGATCACCTCGACCAAGAAATTCAAAGTGCACACAAGGAGTGTTCGGATCTATTATTCCCAAAGGAACATAATCGAATCAAGAGAAAGTAAATGGAGTCTTTTCGTTCATAGATATCCTCAAGGGAAAATCTGTTGCCTCAACAACATTAGATCAGAAACACAATATACCCAACCCCTACATAATAGAAAAACTGAATCAAATCCCAGTAATAACTGTAAATCTACCATAAACAAATGATTTGTGCATAACATATGAGCCTCAAGCAGTACTATGCAGATTCAATAGTTTTTGGCCAAAACCAGTGGATCTCTTTCATTGGATATTCACAAATTGGACAATAAATTGTGATAAGAACCTTTGCTCCAAGGGCTTTTTCATAGTAAAATTTGCATTGTGAGAGGATTGTGAATATATATTACAAGAGGTTCCATGGTTTTTGGGCTTTGCGGGACTTTTCGACACCCCTTGGTTCATAGATTTCGATGCCAATATAATGGTAGTATCTCGTTGTCAATTTGGGTAGATTGAATAATGTACCCCTACATTTTTGGCTCCATCAAGTGAAAGAAGCCATTGGGAACATATTAGGATGATACATAAAGAAAGATACACTAATATTTGAGCAACAAATCTACACAATCTTCATAATTTATGTGGAGGTAGAATTCAACAAACGATTGTTGGATCCTATTCTATTGACACGGAACAAGAAGTGCTCAACATAGATCCTAGATTTTTCGAACACAACATTTAGATGTCGAATCATCCAACAAATGGGGCATCCACAAATTCATATCATGATGCTAAGAAAGTGCCTCAAAGGAAGAATAAAACAAGAAATCAACCCAAGGGATGGCAATTCCCACTGAATTTTCCTGATGAAGAAGAGGATGATGAAGAAATGGATCCTCCTACCAATGAAGAAGCCCAAAATACACAAGAAAACGTAGAAAAAATTAGTGTTAATAATGAATTTTCAGGAACTCCAGCAAGCACATCGACGCAAGAGATGGTCCCTGTAGCAATGGAGACAAGGGACTCAAAATGTCATCATGTATCTGAAAGTTTAGATTCAAATAAAGAAAATCCAAGAATAAATGAAAGGACCCAACTAGCACTTGTAACGCCTTCCGAGGGAGAATGAAGAAATAAAAGGAAGAAATGGAGAAAAGGGTAACATGTTTACCACCATTTTGGAGTCATATTTTTGGTCTCTTTGATCACCAATTTTGATTGGCATGATTAAATGCATTATCAACATCTAGAACATATAATTTTCTTATCATTATAAGATTATAGCTTTTCCTGAGGAAAAAAGAATATATTAATTATAAATAATTATAGAATGATCTAATTTTCAAATACACATTGAATAGTATAGTGGTTGTTACCAAAAAAAGCTTTGTCATTCATGATGTCATGGTCAATTACCAAAATAAGTGAAATTTTATTAAATTGACCATGGATAAGTTAATGCAAGCATTCAATTCATTTGAATTGTATCTCTTGCATTGGATACAATGCATGCATAAAATCATCATACAAGTTATTTGTATCAAGTTTATAGAGAATTTGTTTAGTGACCTTCCATATGGTATATTAAATAGTTGTTAAAATGAATTCATGTTGCCAACAATAACCAACAGGGTGAGATACAAACATAAAATGAATTCATGTTGCCAACAATAACCAACATTGTGAGATAGAGACATAATTAGATGTTAAAATGAATTCATGTTGCCAATAATAACCAATAAGGTGAGGTACAATATGTCTGCTAGACTTTTACTGAGGTGTAAATAAATGTTTACATACTTCTTTTGGACTTTTACATGGGCGTAGATAAATGTTTACTCTACTCCACACTCTCTGAACCGATAGAGTCAAGACCACAATGGATGAGTTTTTCTAAATGGCTTAATCTAATTACTCTAGACCGAGTATTTTGGAAGCTTCAATATTTGTTCAATACATACAATCATCACTCATCACCTCCAAGTCGTTAGAAAATTCAAAATCTCCACAATACGCCTAATAAGACTATGACATGTTGATTTTAAACAATTCAATAAAAGTGTTGATTTTAAACAATTGAATAAAACTACATTAATTTTGTAGAATGAAGAATGGAAGAGATGGTGGATGGGGTGCGCATTGGCTATAGGAAATGAGAATGAAGGAATTGGAATTTGCCACTTTCAACTTCCCACCTTCATAGTCTAGGTTCCATTGGCCATTATTGGAGGATGGGTTCTAAGCAATTCCAAGTGAGGTTTCATTAATTATTATTGTTCTTTTTCATTTTATTAAATGTTATATTAATAATTTTTTTAGCGATCGCAATATAATAATTTATTGGGTGTATTTGATGATTTTAGATTGACAGCTGCGTGTCATTTTTTGTTTGTAGATTTTATATTTGAGTTTGAATTTTAGTAAAAGGGTTTAAGAAAATTTAATAGTCTATTTAAATTCTATTTAGGTTTATTTTTAAACTTTTTAGAATATATTTTATTTACATTTTCAAATTAAGTATCCATGAATATTAGGAGAATCCATTTAATTCTTCTCATTGCAATATAAATGTGATAGAAATATATTTTTATCGTTTCCCCCATTTATTGTAAATTATTTCTCAAAATTTAAAAATGTATATTATTTTTCTCTATATATTATTATTAATACCTATTTTCTAATGTTTTTGCACGGAGATGGAGAATGAGGATGATTTAGAATTACACTTTGTAATTTTTTGTTTATTTATATGTAAATTATATTATTATTTCTAAACAATCGAAAACTATATTAATAGGATTTCTATTTATTTTGAGGTAGGGGAGTTTCCCTCTCTCTAAGACCTCAAGATAGCTATGGATATGGTTATATGTGAGGTATGTCTCGTGTGATTATGGTTATTTTGTGATTATGGTTTTTCTCTCTTCTTAAACGAATTTACAAAACAAATTGTGGAATGTATTAAAATTTAAAAATGGTGATAATTTGTTTAAATAAATTGATATTGGTAATGAATGAAGAATGAAACTTTAAACAAAATAAATAAATAATTAAATTAAACTTCCTTCTCCCACAATGAACCCAGGTTGTACAACTTCTCTTCCTCAATGATCAAACCTTAAGCTCTTTCGATCTATGCTTCATTTAGTAGTCACCTTAGTCCTTCAATGGTGATGCATTTAGGGGCAACTTGGTCCAATCTCACGCTTCCCTCTAATAGTCCACATGTTTCCAATACCAAACTTTGCAACCTAGACCTCTGATTTGACTAGAAAATCAACATCAACAAGAGGATACACATACCTTGCTTTCCAGTACACTCCTAGTCCTCTTGTCCTAAAGATATAAGCTTTTGGAGATATGGTTAGGACACACCAAAAACCCTAAATAGCTACTCCCAACTATGTTTCCCTTCTCCAAAGACATTCTCTTCTTTTGATTTCCTTTCTAGACATCCAAAGCATTATTTTGGGCATAAAGAACCTCCTCAAAATACACTACAATTCTTTGTCTCACAACAATAAGTGATCTAAGCTATCTAGAAAGCAAGACACTATTGTTCAACTACCTCTCTCCTTGAAGTAACTATTGCTAAGCTAGAGATGTTTTACAATCCCTCTCGACCATCCAAATTATGCCTCTAACATGATTTTGTGACAGCAATTCCATGTGGCATGAAAAGAGATCGAAACACCACACAAAAGTAGCAAAGTTAGACAAGTTCACTCTCTATCTCAAAGGTATACCTAATTTGATTTTCACTTTGGATGTGCTCTAAATATCCAAAAACTAACTTCTATTTATATGCACACACGTGGCTCCGTGAATTTTTCCTTGGGGCATACTTTACCCAAGGCCATTTAAATTTTACATATAAGTACCTATCATAGAATCCTCTGAGAAAATTACAAGTTGAGACTCACAACATTCGAAATTGATTCACACATCAACATATAATATTGATTGACAAGGTCTATAATAACTACAAAATTTAGACTCAAATTACTAAGAAGTGTTGGAGCATACCCAAGAAAAGGGTAAAAATAGCAAATAAGTGTATAATTGCAACAATTTCTACTCGAGAAGTGTAGAATCCAAGTAGGCTAATACTCGGGAAGTCCCATATAATAATACTATGTGAGAAGATATATTAAGGAAATTCTATAGAAAATTAATATACCAATAGATATTACCTCAACCTCACCTTCAACTAACGAAAAAGTTCCTCTAGTAGAGTCAAATACACCCAACACTTGAGCTCCATAAATAAAGAAAGGCTAAAAGAAACATCTAGTAACAAACCTAACCTAAGGCATGCTTGAGATAAAAAAAAAATATTTGAAGCACTAGAAAAATCTATGATAGCAACAAAGAAAAAAATTAAAGGAAGGATAATGGATAGTAGCAAGATTTAGCAGACATAACGAAAACAAATGGATATTTAGTTAGAATCTTACTACCAGGATATAAAGTGCAACTATTAGAAGATAAAGTACTAGTTGATCAACAATTGTCAAGGCACATATCACTAGCCAACAAGGTAGAATATTTGAAATATTTAAAAGCATTTAATGCCCATGAGAGTATAGTTGTATGGAAATGGTTTATATTTTATCAACATCTTCAAGTGCTTGCATCAACTACTTATCAAACAACATTCCCTATGACTTCAACACCAGCACATGAAATATCACAATCATATCGATAATCTTCCTGACAATATAAATTCAATTTCTTTGAGCCAAGCATGTGGGATGTGGTCTCTCTTCTGAACAACAACATCACACTTAGGAAATTGAAGTTGAACATTCCAATCGACCCGTCAGGGAAGGGAAAAGAAGAAGAATTCACATTTTAAATCTTGCAGATGTAGTTCAAGAAGTTTTCATGACCCTGAAAATAGATCTCCTAATTAGCCAACCACCCTTCTGGATGAACTTTTATTTCACTATAAGGATTTACATTTTTTAATTTATGGTGTATCAAATTTTGTACAAATTTTGTAAGACTCCAAATCTTCCCTTCTATGTCACAAAGAAGATATTAAGGGTAGGGGAGATGTTGGAGGGTCTAGTCGACTTAGTTGACAATCCCAAACAATTCTTGAATTGATATTATAAATTCAATCAACTCTCTAGTTGAGTCAAGAGTCTAAGTTAGATGGGCTAAATTGGTTTTGACAACTAAATTTTTGTGACTATCTCGGCATAAGATATATAAAAATATAATATATATATATATATATATACTATAAATATAATATATTATATTATATATATATAACTTTGTGATGGCTTCTAAAGAGAATATAATGAAGCACACCATGTTATTTCTTTGCTACATTGTTTGCTCTTCTTTATTCCTTGTTCCTTATCTTGCATGAGATTTCTTGTTTCCTTTTTCTACTAGTTACACTATGGTCAATTATCTACTCACTGCAGAGTTAATATCAATTTTTTGTTGGAATATTACTAAAATATAAATATTGTAAAATATTGGTGCATCTTTCAATGAATTGTAAAATGTTGTAAAATATTAGTGAATCATTCACTTAATTATAAAATCTTGTAATTTATTGGTGAATCCCTCATTTAATATTTCCATCAAGTTAGTTTTCCTTCTTATGCATTGATTCTCTCATATAAAAATAATTATCCAATTAATTCACCTCAAATAAAAAAACATTGTTAGCATTTGATAGTTCATCACCGTCTATAAGTTTTTTCAACTCTTTGGTGTGTAACTATTATAGTAATTATTGTTTTTTCTTGTTCAATCAAAACTCTAATAATAGTTGATCAATACATAATTTTTTGAAATTACACAAATATGTATTGAAAGTTAATTTCCTATATGATAAAAAAATCAATTAACACAAATCATTATAAAGCCACAATTTTTGAGTTCAAAAATATATCCCACAAAGAAAAATGTTCATTACTTAGTGTAACATCTTACAATATAAGTATGATCAAAGCATTTCAACTTCAAAAATGATAATACACTAAAAAATCTCTCATCCTTCACGAATTACATGTATTTCTCCTTTAGCCCTTCCCTCGAAAGTATAATTTCATTAAAGGAATGTTGTTCCTATGAAAATAGATCCCCTACAATGAAAACATAGGAAGATAGAAAATAGGTCATTATTCCATACAAATAACCATGTAGAACATATTTCCCTTTCCTAATAAATATTTTGAAACAAAATACAAGATAAATTATGGATTCTCTAAAAAACGAAGAAGCTCAGGTCATGTGAGAAAGTGAACTGGAAATTAATTTATTTTCCTTAAAAAATTAGCTATATAAAAAATTAATGATAATTAAGGAAAATATGTGGAATACCCAATGAATAAGAAAAGCCATATATGCCTTTGCCTACACCTCCTCCTCCACCTCCTCCACCTTCGCCTCCTCCACCACCTCCTCCTCTTACTCCTCCTCCTACTCATCCACAACCACCAACACGTCCTCCTCCTCCTCCTCCACCTCTACCTCCTCCTCCTCCTCCTCCTCCGTCGCCTTTCCCTTCTCATTCGCCACCACCTCCAACTCCACCTCCACCTCCTCGACCCCCTCCTCCTCCTCCTCCTCCTCATCTTCCACCTCCTCCTCCGCTTCCTCCTCCTCCTCCGCCAACTAAACCTCTAGATCCACATCCACCTCCTCCTCCACCTCATACTCTTCCTCCACCTTCACCTTCTTTTCCACTAGTCCTCAATCTTGACTTCCACCTATACCTCCACATCCACTTCATCCTCCTCCACCTCCTCCTCCTTCTCCACACCCTTCTCATCCTCCTCCTCCACCACCTCCACCTATACCTCCATCACCTCCAATTCCACCACCACCTCCACCTCCACCACCTCATCAACCTCCTCCTCCTCCTCTAATTCCACCTCCACCACCTCCTCCTACTTCTCTGCTCCCTCCTCCGCCTCCTCCTCCTAATCCATCTCCAAGTCCACCTCCTCCTAAACCGCCTCCTCCTCCACCTCCTCCACCTCCACCTCCTCCACCTACACCTCCTCCACCACCTCAACCT